>PVJA010012454.1:0-51977 GCA_004027025.1 Myocastor coypus | reverse complement strand
CTCCTCCTTCTCCTCCTCCCCTTCTCCTTCTTCTCTTCCTTCTCCTTGTCTTGCTTGCTCCTCATCTTCCTCTTTCTCCTCCTCTTCTTCCTCTTCTTCCCCTTTTCCTCTTCTCTTTCTCCTTCCCCTTCCTCTCCTATCCCCTCCTTTCTGGCCTCCCCATGAGGTAAACAGCAGCCCCCCCCCACTCTGGAGGAGCCGACCATGCATTAATCATCTGAAAACTCTGAAGCAAACTAAGCCTTTCTTCCTCCTCCTCCTCCTCCTCTTCCTCCTCCTCCTTCTGCACCCCAAGTTGCAGACCCTGAGTATTTTATTCCAATGATGAGGAAGTATCTGACCCAGTGTCTCCCCTGGAGGCGTCTGCTTGTGCTACCTGGAACTCAGGTCCTGTGCTTCCTTCCCATGCCATCGTGCAGGTGGGGCCAGTAGAACACTCCCAGTCAGAATTACAAAGCCTTCTCTCATGACCAGCACAGATGAGGAGGTGGCATTGCACTGTGTCATCTCACAGAAATGACGACTCCAATGGCTGCTCACGTGCCAGGGCCAGGGCCTTCACTGCTATTGATTCTGCACCCTGGGCACAAGTGCTGAGAGGCAGACAAAGCACACAATGTCTCGCATGACTACGAGGGTAGCCCTGACTTTGTGGAGCCCTTGGGGGAGACCAGAGCTTCCCTAGGGGCCTAAGGAGGACAGTCGGGAAAAGACAGCTATAGGCGAAAAATGGAGCTACCTCTTGTCACTTTGTCCTGAGTCCCCAGCTCACACAGAAAACCCAGACCTACCAGGGGTGTCCAGCCTACTGCTCTCGGGATCCCAAGGATGCCCCACCTCTCGCCCGGCTTCCCCCCTGCCCCGTGCCCTCTAGTACTGGAATGATGGGTAGGAACCAGAAGAGTTACATCCTGGAACACGCTGGGCACTGTGTCTGAGTCAGAACTTCCCCCTTGTCTCCTGGTGTTCACTGCTCTAGCATTTTGAAACCGTGTCTGTCCTATTACCACTGATTTATGGGGCATTTTTAAGTGTCCTAATGCACCAGTCCCTGGGCGAGTTACCCCAAGGTGCTCTTGGTAGAACAGACGAGACTCACCCAGCCTTTCCAGGCAAACAAAATTAACCCTTTCCCCTGGGTCTCAAAAGTGTTATTTCAAGCCAGGGCTTAATGATTTGCACTTATGGGTCTACTTATTAATTACATTATTTCTAATTAAGGAAGTTTCCAGGGTCGAGTTTCCAACTGAAGTTTCTAGGCAGTTTGCCCAAGGAAGGACTTCATTAAGAGTGGAGGCAGAAATGAAAAAGTGCAGAAAACTCGGGGGGCAGCAGGATTGCCAGGAGAGCCGGGAAGCTGAGATGCCTTAATTGACTCTCTCAGCCTGACTCCCTTCTGCCTTCCTGAATCCTGGTTATTGGGGCAGGAGAGGGGCCAGCTCTGGAGAACTCTCACCTCATCTCTGTCTCTGTACCAGGTGCCTCCAGGGGCAGGGAGGGTCCCCAGGAGAAAGGGCCATTGGGCTAAAGAACAAAGGCGTGGCTGTGATTCTGCTATCCAGAAAGACCTGGCTGCAGGTGACAGAGTCTCCAGCAGAGTCCACCAGGCCTGAAAGGCACATGATCCTCTCCTGGGGCAGGGAGTGCAGGGGAGGGGTCTTAGAAGGGACCCCTGGGAGCCCGGGCTGCTCCTCTGCCTCCTCCCACACATTGGAGTCCATGCTGGGGCTGACAGCCTGGCATCCTCAATCTGTAGTGTCCCGTCTGTACACAAGTTAGAAGGAAATGGGGGGTAGCTTCTTGGCCCCTGTTTTAATTGGACTCCTTCTACTATTGACCAGAATGCTCAACTGCCCACCACTGACCTGGTCTGTGACAGGTGGAGGGACAGCAGATAGCAGAAAGGCAGGGGACATCAACTGAGGCCACCTTTCCTGGGGTTGGAGCCACCAGAGCGGCCACAGGGCCCATAGGTGGACAACCGCAGCTCCTGGCATCATTAGTCAGCATGGCCCTTTCCAGGGATAGTGTGAGGTTCCCATCAAGCTCTGTGTGAGGGCTAAGGGCACCTACATCTCCTGGGAGCCCTCCAGGACCAGCATGGGTCACTGGACGCCACACCCACACCCTTCTGATCAAGGAGGAGGAAAAACTGCATTTCAGAGGAAATGAGACACTTAGCCCCATGCGCGGCGACCACAGCCTCGAGGTCCGTGACGCCTGCTGCCCGCCAAGACGCAAGGACGGGACCCACGCTGCCTTTTCCTCTACAGAGGAAAGCAGCAGAAAGCCCGTCCCAGGGGGACCTCACAGCACAACCAGCTCTGAGCAGGCACAGGTGTGACTCCGCGGGCAGGGTCCTGCCCTTCGCCTGGGGGTGGTGATCCTCGGACAGTATTAGCTGTGGGATCAAAATCTCCCCATCAAGGAGGCTTCTCATCCAGAAGATTTTTATGTAGTAATGTTTATGAGGTGAAAAGCCGTACAGCGGATGGATGGACGTCAGTCGTAGACGGAGAGAGAGGGATGTAGAGACACACAGACCATCAACACCATCACAGATTCGCTCACCCACAAAACTGAGTAGGAACAATATCCATATGGAGATCTGAGTGCAGCTCTCACAGGCCCTGCATGCGACTCGCTCTGTGTGGGTCTCCTCAGCTTGGCCCCCTATCAGAAGGCCTGGTCCTGCGGATGGTCTCCAGCCCAGCTGGGATGCCGAGGCGGGAGCCAAGGAATGCTCTGCTCCACAGATGTGAGTGCTGCTCTGCTCTGCACACGCAGCCTCTGAGCCACGGCACACGAACATCACACGGCCAGCGGCCAGTGCATCCTGGAGCCGCCCCTGGAGACACGTCCCTCCCTCTCGATTCTCCAGCAGAGCAGCAGCCTCAGTACACTAGTGACCTGTGCCCAGGAAGAGCAGAAAGGAGGGCAGATCCCCTGGCTCCAGCTCCTGTACCCCACAGTCACTCTGGAGATGGGCAGCTCCCTTGGCCAGCTGGAAACTGGAGCTGCCGAGCACACGGAGGCAGGGGCCGGAGGACGGGGGAGCCAGGTCGCCGCGGAGGAATCGCTCTACTCCATCTCCTGCACTTTTCTCACCATGCCTCCACGTGCGGCTTGAAGTGGAGAGTCTCCCGGTGGCTTCCAGGTCTCTGGGACCCGGCCTTGCTCCGAGTGCAGCCCGCCTTGGGCCTGAATCAGAGCAGACGGGCTGGGGCTGCTTGCCGTCTCATGCTCCAGCTCCCCGTGGCACATTCGGAATCAGGCCTGGAGGCAGCCAGGCTCCCGGCCACCTGCTCCCAAGGTGCGCTTCCTAGACGCCAGGTTAGCTCCCTTCCTTCTGCAGAGCCCCCTTTCCCAGGTACCAGCCACCTAGCATAAGGACATCCCTCTGCCAAGGGCTCTTAATAGCACCTGCCATGGACAGGAGTCACCACAGGACAGAAGATTCGCCTGCAACCCAGGACCTCCCCTGGGCTCTCTGGAGCTGTCCTTTGCCCTGCCCCAGGAGGGGGGAAGAAGCTCTGAGTTGCTTGTAGCCAGAAGAACCCAGAGAGGGGACAGGTGTCCCCATGGCCACCCGCATCTCCCAGCTTGTGCCCAGCAGAGTGCACTGAAGTGTCTTCCGCTGTTATTCGGGGAGCTGCCATGTCCTGAGAGAAGGTTCAACAGAGGCTGGCCTCTGTGGGGTCCCAGAACAGCTCTGGGCCAGCAGACAGCACGACAAGGCAGGCCTGAGTCTCACAACTACAAGGAGCTGAATGCCACCAGCAACCCCTGGGTGCCATGGAAGCCCTGGAAGCCCTTCCTGGTGCTCCTTGCAGCCCAGGAAGTTTCTGTTTGTGATTCCAAGGAAAAGCTATGGAATTCGAGTGATTTAATTCCAGCCTGGCACTTCCAGTGCAACCCACAGTGAGAATGGACACTGAGCACATCTGTAGCTAAGGGGAGCCACGGGGCCCTCGGCCTCACCATGACGATGGCTCCAAGGGACAGAGGCCTCGACCCAGAGCCAACCGGGGCCTGATGAACTCATGAAGAAGGGATGGGCTTGAGGATGCGTGGCTGTGACAACTGTGGGACATGGGCAAGTGCTGGGAGCGGGGCCGCATAGGGGGCTGCAGACCATCCCTGCAGCAAGCAGAGAGGGGTATGCAGAGGGAGCAGCTGCATGATGCGTGCAGCTAGGATTTGCTGCTTTGGGTCAGGGATTCGAGCCCTGGGAAGTCATAGCCTCTATCTCAAGGGCCCTTCCCGGTGACAGGAGGACAGGACAGTGCGGAGCTCTGGCTCTTCATCCTGCTTTGTCCAGCCTCACACAGGGAACGACAGTGGGGCTCCGGAGAAACACTGCCTGCTGTCTTCAAAGACTGCCACCAGCACCTTGGCTGGACCGACATGCACTGCTTAAAGCCAACTGAAGGGACAAGGAAAAGTCCTAGACAGCTCTGTACATGGCAGTGCATGGAAATAGGGTCAGGTTCACTCCAAGTAGACACAACAGCTCCTCTTCCAAGGAGAGCAGCCTGGGGCCCTCCACAAACAACCACATGGGCCAGTACATGAGCCTGAACCCTGAATGGAACACAGCCACCGGCCACGCACAATGTGACCCACACAGATGTGCTGTGGCCTAAGAGCTGCCTGCTATTTCAGCTAGTGGCCACTGTGGGCCAGCGTAGGTGGCCAGTGTGCTCTCTCAATAGCCACGGAAGATGCACCGAATGGAGGCTCTGTCACTCAGCCCAGGGCCCTCGGCCCAGCTGACCCAGCCTGCTCTAGGCACTTGTTAGAAATGCGGATTCTCAACCCCATCCCAGGCCTTCAGAATCAGAAACACAGGCCTGAGGCCCAGCAAACTGTACTTAGGCCACCACTTCTGGGCAAGCTGGGCATACTCAGGTGGGAGAACCGCAGGTGGCAGGAGCCAGCACCAAAGCCACGTGGGCACAGCACAGGATGCACAGGCGCCGGACTAGAGACAGATAGAGAGCTGCTGGCCTGGAGGCAGCTGGGTTCAGGTGCGGCATTCTGCTCACGGGCAGCTTCAGCCAGGCCACGGGCAAGCAGTAGCCAGGACCGTAAGGCCTGCTGGTGGGCAGAGGGAAGGTGCATCGGGAGCTGAGGGCCACGCCCAGGAAGAGGAGAACACGGCAACAGGAAGAAGCGGGAAACACGGTGCCCCTGTGGGGCACACAGGGCGCATCGCCCCTCACAGAGGAGCAAATTGAGGACAGGAGGAAGTTCTCGGAGGGGTTTGGGGGGTCCAGAGTGGCGCGCAGTGCGGCAGGTCATCCTCCTGGGCCGCTCCCACGTGTCCTGCAGAATGACCAGGAGCGAGTGGGAGTGGGAGGGCTGCCCCGGGGCACAAGGCAGCGGATGCCCCCGGCTCCCGCCCGCTGTGTTCTGGGGGCAGCAGCCTCTCTCATCTGTCCTGTCATCGCGACCCACAGACACAGGTCCACAGCAGATATCCACAGCTGCCCACGTCCCCCGGAGAGCAGCGTGGACCCAGCACCTGCCCATCTTGTGTGTCGTGGAGACCATCCGGGGTCCACAAGGAAGGCAGAGACCTCACGCCGCCGAGGCCCACAGAGCCAGCGAGCGAGCCGGAAATCTCCCGAGTAGCTGCATTCTCACTGCCAAGGCAAACACTGACACCAATTAGAGCCCGCAACACGCGGGGGCCCAAGACACGGCCTCAAACTGCGACAGCAGCAGATTCCACGTGGCTTTAAAGGCTCTCACTTAGAGCAGAAAAAACCTTTTCCGCTCTCCACCTCAGGTTCCCCACAGATACGATCATTTTCAGAAAGAAAGGCACAGGAAGATTTTCTACAGCTCTCCCATCGCAGAAATCACCAGCAACTCAGAAAAAGAAGACGCATTCAAGAGAAAACAAGGAGCTGGGAATATTTTTAGATACTGCGCAATGCTGGACAGCTGAGACAAGCAATGTCTGTGTGGAACTCTGGGAAAGATGCCTCAGTAAGGCAAGCAGGAGTTCTGCTCCGGCGAGCAGGTATTGAAACAGCAGCAGCGGCTAGAGTTACACTCATTTGCGAGAGGCACATGCAAACTCCACCAGAGAAGAGAGCACATATCTGATTTATACTGCTTACATTACATCGTCCTGGAAGAGCCAAGATCCATTTTATCCTTTTGTTTTTTTTGCTTTTTTTTTTTCTTCCCAATTGGTTGAGAACGTGAATAATTTCTGTACAGTTCCAGTTGAGCGTTCTCAGAAAAGCAAGAAAACTCTGGTTCCTAAGCGAACGCTTTGCTGCGAAGACGCTGATTTCGGAAGTAAAACAGAACCACTGCGTTTGCAGGGCTGCGCCTCCATGCTCTTTACGTTGCAGGAACCAGGTAGCGCGGTTTCCAGGCCTGCTGCAGTCCACCCGGTACGCAGGTGCTGGGGGCCGTGCACACGCAGTACAGCCACGTGACCAGGTTCTTCCTCTTCCTCGATCCTGCCTTTGCTCGCATCCCCTGGTGTCTCTGGAGTGCTTTTGCGAGCTGCCTCCGCTTGAAAGCAACATTTACAAAGCACTCGCTTGGCTCCCGTTTCTGCACAGTGGTTAATTATCAGCAGAGGAAACCTGGGCAAAATCCTCATAATCTTTTCCCTGGTTCCCACGGAAGGATTAGAAAACGTGGCGCTGGCGCCAGCGCGTTGCAGAGCTGGCCAGCGCGGCCTCCCATTATTGCTTTAGCTGAAAAGACATTATATTTTTCAGAGCAGCCCGAACAGCCTGGACACACAGCTCTTACTAAAGGGTTAGACCGCTACTGCTAAATTTCTTTAAAGATGCATTTGCTCTTACCAGTGTGGAGATGCCCCTGAGCATTGGGGCTTTCAATTAATCTGAGAAAGAGACACAAATACTGTATAAGCATAGACGCGTGACTCCAGCCCCGCGCTGGCCCCTTATCCCGCAGCTTCTGCTTGAGGCTCTCCCACCCTCTAACGCCTACCACCTCGGTCTGCAGCCCAGGGCATGCAGCGAGATGGCCTCTCGCCCCGTTCCCAGGACTCTTTCCTTACCTGGCATTTTGTCCAGGTTAAACTACTACCACATCCCTCTGGAGGTGTGGCTGATGAAATGTGGGTTCAGGAATAACAGCGCTCCTGGTGACCCCCCAAAATGACTGCCTGATCCTGGGCCCTAGCACCTATGCTGATTGGCTGGGCTCTCCTGGAAGGAGGTGTGAGGGAGGACTGCCTGGTCTTCTGGATGACTGTGAGCCCAAAGTAGTTTCAGTTACCAAGTATTGCACGAGTCCCAGAGGCAGTTTCAGGTAGCCACAAAGCCCTGACGTGGAGGAAGCTGCTTTCCTGCCACAAGGTGGGGCTCGCAGAAGGAGGTTTTTATCCAGAGTTCTGAACCTGACCAGCCTGATGCTCTTCACTGTGTGGTCTGTCGCCACACCTGGCTCAACCAAAGAGCCGCTGAGCTGCCTCGTTGCCCCAACTGACACTGAAGTCAAATCGGCTTCAGCACAACGAAGACTCCTCCGCTCACAGCTCGCAGCCATAGAGAGGTCTTCAGGTATCGCTGGATCCAGGGACTCCAGAGGTGACACCTGCCCCACCTGCAGTGCTCAGCTCTCACCTCTCTGCCCTTGGTGGTGGCATCATATACACCAGCTCTAGGGTCCCTGCGAGCGGTAAGGAAAGGAGTCACAGCACGCCATGTCTCCACGGTGTGACTGCAGGACACTGGGTCTGCTCTGCACTGAACAGAAGGACCTCTCAGTGGCGCCCCACGATGTCCTAGGTCTCCCTGGGGATTGTTTGTCTTGGTGTCTGCATAATTAAAAGATGTTTCCCTTCTAGTAGTGTTAAGAAAATTGGAGAATCAAGACCCCTATGCCCAACTTTCATGGTATCTAAGCACCAGCAAGAGAGCGACACAGACAGACAGACAGACAGACAGAAAGACAGACAGGGCTTATTCACAATGTCTGAGCTGCAGAGTTCCCGCTGGCTGCCACGCACAGAAGACCCTTGTCTTCCATGCTGACCCTGGTGGGAACGCATCCCTGTATCAATGGGGTCTCCCAGGCGCCGCCCCCTGCCCCACTGCACAGACTCTGGCTCTGGCAGCGCGCTGCGGCTGCTGGATACCACGTTCGCATGAAGCAGCTGCACCACCATCTGGGGCGCTGGCTGACTCTTCCCAGGGTGGAGGCTCCTGAGCTTTTGCATGTTGAAATCCTTATTTTCTTAGAAACTGCAATCCTTTCAAGTGCTCTTTATAACGTAGCTGGGGCATAACATGAGCTCCTTATTTACTGTGTGCATGGGCAGGTCAGATCATTTTCATGTCAGGAGTGGGGGGAGGGTGGAGAGATCCCTGACGAACCCCCAAGCAGCAATGAGACTTGACACAGGAGCCTAGATGGAAGGGGTTGGACCCCACCGAGGGGTCTCTCTGGCAGGACAGAGGCAGAAGCCCCTCCTGTGGATGTGGCCAGGAAGGACCTTGAAGAGCAGCTCCGGGGCACCTGCAGAATAGACGTGGATTTTCCCAGTGGCATGTGTGCTAGACAGGGCTTGCCCAACAGACATGGCCCTGCGCATGCGTGGTGTGCATGTGGAGAGAGCAACCATAAGGAATGGACTGCTTCTATGAATCCTGAGGCCGATAATCCACAGCCTTGTGGGGCCCACTGAGACCCCAGAACTAGTGGGAGCAGTGTCAGCCTCAGTAGGACTGCTTGACACCCCAAAGCGGCTGATGTCCTGGTCCAGAGCCAAGCCATGAAAGCCCCACCACCCCAGCTTCAGGTCACCAGCAGAGGACATCTTTTGCGCTGGAGGGAAGGCCAGGGCTCCCTCTCTTGGAGCTTGTCCTGCTTAGGAGATTCCATTCTGCTCCAAGGAGGGGGACCTGCTTTATGAGACCCACCTCTTCCAATCCCAAAACCGCCACAGATGCCACATCTAACAAATCCCCACACTGTGGCCAAATCAGGTTGACAGGTGAAATTAACCATGGTGACACATAAAACTCCCATCCCAGACCATGCATTTCAGGGAGAAAACTTGTCTTACAAGGTTCTGTGCTACAGATCAGAGCAGCACACCCTCTGCAGCACCCTCTAGAAAGGTGCTTTCAAAGCTAGGTTCCACCAAGAATCCTCCTAGGCGTCAAGAGGCCCAAGCAGACCTGTGTTTAGCAACCTGCACCCACTGCCCTGAGCTCGCCCTGCAGGAGGGGGATACTCAGAATCCTGCTGCTCTGCTGTAGGAATGCATGACTGAGTCAGGGCTCATCCACCAAAATTAACATTGCAGACTGGCTGCTGTCATGGAGACTGCCCTGGGCCCATAGGCCACGTAGCCAGCAGCCTTGCCCTCTGGACAGTCAGCACCAGCCTCACCCCACCTTGAACAACTCCAAATGCTCACGACATCACCAAGCCTCCTCTGCAGAGCAAACGTCCTGGCCACGCCCAGTTGAAAGCGACTGCTAGAGAGGGAACAGCAGCCCCTACCCAGTGTTAGTGCCTTATCTTACTGTCAGGCAATTTTTTTCGGGGGGGGGGGCAGAGGGATTTTTTTAAATTTCATTCATTTTACTGACAAAGAAATAGCAGTGAGACAGTTTCAAAACAGGTTAGCAGGACCGTTACAATAATTAATACCTTGCATATTGCTGTCTTCATAGTAGTTGTTCAGAGTACAAGATGCAGACATGATAACTTTCCTAAATACTACTAGTACAAATTTTTCTTCTCAATGAACTAAGAGAAAGTAGTTGTATATATAGTACAATAGTCCATAATGGTAGTGGGTTACCAGCAGAACTGGAAATGTTGGAAGCTGTTGACTTGAGCCTTTACAGCTCAGCATATTAATATGGCTTTACTTTTTATACCTCATGGTTACTTTTCTGCTAGATGGTTAAGACCAAGGTAAAGCAAGACCTATATAACAAAAAAATGTAACTTTTGTATCTGACAAGACCAGTGAAATCCCCTCAGGACTTACTCTGAAACCATGTACAGCATTTTGTAGACCTTTTATCAGCGTCATCCTTCTGGATGAGCCACAGCCATTGCTTGACCAATTTGTTCTCTGTAACAAGATAAAAATGCCATAGAAATGACCTGCTAACATTTTTTTTTCATCTTTTTGAGACAGGATCTTGCTATGCAGTTCAGGCTGGCCTTGAATTCACTTTTGTAGCCCAGGCTGGTCTCGAACTCACGTTGATCCTCCTGGCTCAGCCTCCCCAGTGCTAGGATTACAGGTGTGTGCCACCACACTCAGCTTTACAATTTCATATATGGTTAGATTTCTAAATTTCTGTGTAAAAATGTGTAATTATTTTTATCACATTATATAGGGATTTATTAGAATATCATGATTGATGGGAAATACCGGTTCCATGTTAAGTCTAAAGCGTTTGATATCAAGAAAGATAGTGATGATAAGCTCAAGTGCCTATGTTATAGGGTAATAATATTGCTAAGCTTCTCTTGTTGAGTATTAACAAGTTAAGCTTGCAGACCTAAATATTAAAGAAGAGGAAGGGCTACAAAGATCACCAATATTTTGGCCCCAGACCTTCAAGATCAGTAAGGACTCAGGACATAAGAGAACCTGTCCTGTAACATCCTATAACTCAGTGGTATCCCAAATTTTCTGTTCAAGGAGATTAGAGGAAAGGGATTGACGATGTGTAGTGTGCCTAAGGAGAGTCACATAGAGAGAAAACATTCTCTCAGGCTCTCACAGGTATTTTCTAAAAGAATAAAACATACCTGCTTAGGCAGAGTGCAGTGGCCAGGGTTCAATCTCCAGCATCCCATGCCAGCTTTGCCCCTGGGGCACACTGAGACAGCAGTTGAGATCAGGCATGGTGGGGCACGCCTGTAATCCTAATGCTCAGGAAGGTTAAAGCAGGGGGATCACTGTGAGTCCGATCTGGGTGGTGAGACCCTGTATATGCTGTACCAAATACATGAAATAATAAATAAATTAATTAATTAACATAATAAATAAATAAATAAACATTAGAAATGACACAGAATGTCACGAAACAACAATAGGAATTCAGCAATGGTTGTTATATCGTATAGTGTTATCTTCAAATTGGTTGTTCAGATTACCAGATATGAGCAGGCAAAATTGGTCAAAAACTTAAAAAGAAAACAAATTCAGCATTAACTGCTCCTTTGAAGAAATCAGTACAATGTTCCAGGCTACCCTGTGCACATACATTTATTTTTCCCTTCTTTCTTTTGTCCTTTTCCTCATCCCAATAGTTCCTGCCTTTGAACAGATTGATTTTCTTTCACAGTATCTATTATATCTTTCAGATTTCATTTGCTTTTTCAGGTTCTTACACTAGGGAGACAATACAGTGTTTTCACATGTGAGTCTAGTTTATGTTATTTATGAATATGGTCTCTGGTTGTATCTGTTTATCTTTAAACGCTGTAAGTTTATCTTTTGATAGCACAACAATACTCCACTGTATAAAAACACCACATCATTTTTATTCATTCCTCAGCTAATGGGCATTTGGGTTGTTTCCAAGATTTGGCTATGGCAAATTGTGCTGCTATAAACATGGGTGTACCTATATCATTGTGATATGATGTTTTCAGTTCTTCTGGAAAAATACCCAGGAGGTGGAAGAGCTGGGTGGAATGGGACCTCAAATCCTAGCTTTTAAAGGATCTCCATATGGATTTCCATAGTAGTTGTACCAGTCTACACTCCTGGCAACAGTAGAAAAGGGTTCCTCTATCTATCTATCTATCTATCTATCTATCTATCTATCTATCATCTATCTATCTATCTATCTATCTATCTATCTATCTATTTATGTTATGGCTGGCTCAGTCTGCCCTGGAGGTGGGGCTGGCATAGCATGTGATGCCAGGGATTGAAGCATGGTCCCTGCAGTTGCCTAAGCTTGCCTAAGCAGGTGCTTTAGACTGCAGAGCTATCTCAGTGTCCTGAAAAGGGTTCCTTTTTCTCTACAACACTTCTAGAATATATTATTGGATGACCTCTTGAAGATAGCTGAGTCAGGATGGAGTCTCAGTGTTGTATTAATTTGCATTTCTCAAATGACCAATGACATTGAGCATTTTCTCAGGTCTTTATTTGCCGTATTTCTTCACCTGAAAAGTGTTTATTCATCTCAGTTGCCCAGTTTTGGAGTGGATCTTTCAATTTTGGGGTCCTGATATTTTTAATTCTTTATATGTTCTAAATAGAAGTCCTTTGTCTAAGGGACAGTTGGACACATCTTTTTCCCAATTCATGGATTTTCTTCTCACTCTGTTGGTGATTTCTTTTGCAGTGAAAAATACTTCAATTAGATGAGATCCAGACGTTAACCACTTGCAGCATTTCCCACGCAGTTTGGTTGGTTTTTATTCATGAACTCTGTGCTTATCCCTGTCTTCAAGATTTCTACCTACCTTTTCCTTCAGCTGATTTAGTGTTTCTATTTTAACATTTAGAACTTTATCCATTTGCTTTAGTTTGGTGCCTGGTGATAGGCCTGGGTCTAGTCTTAGTCTTTGACATATGGGGAGCCAGTTTATCCAGCGCCCTTTGTTGCAGAGGCCGCCTTCTTGCAGTGAACAACTTGCCCCTCTGGCAAAGATAAGGCGGCTGAGCCTTTTCTAGTTGTGTCTGCATCTTCTAATCTGTTCACTGATCCTTAGATCTGTTTTTTGTTTGTTTGTTTGGTTGGTTGGTTGGTTGGTTGGTTTTGTTTTGTTTTGTTTTTTTGTTTTTTTTGCCAGCACCATGCTGATTTTTTCACAATAGCTTTGTAGTATCATTTCAAGTCAGACACGTGATGCCTCTTGCCTTGCCTCTGTTGCCCAGAATCACTTTTTCTGACCTAGGTCTCTTCAGGTTCTAGAAGAATTTTAGGAATACTTTCTCCAGATCTGTGAAGTATTCTAATGGCATCTTAGTCAGGCTTGCTTTGAATCTGCATAACAATTTCGGGGGTATGGCCATTTTCCCAATGCTGGTTCTTCCCATCCAAGAGCAAGGAATACCTTTCCATTTTCTGAAATCTTGCAGCTCTTTCTTCAGAGCACTACGATTTTCGCTGTGTCGATCCTTTACTCCCCATGTTAGATAGACTCCTAAGGACTGCAGGTGCCCCAGTGATGTCCACAGTCCCTCAGCTCATGACTCTCCCACGCCCCTGGACCCTGAAACACATGAGTGTCTTTGTGCCGGCTCAGGCTAATGGCCCCATTGTGTTCCCCTCCGGGAGTGTGTCAGGACCACACTGCGTCCCTCCCCCTGGAAGTGGCCGCTGGCTGGACCTTGAGGATGAAGCCACTTGCCATGCACTGGCTCAGCGCTCTGCCACAGAGCAGGGGACAGTGGCAGACACGTTCAGGTTGCAGAGTGTGAAGCCACTCACCTTCTCACCCACCCTAAGGACACTGAAGATGGTTTGACAGATGTGCACACAGCCATGAGAGATTTAAGGCTGCCGACGGAGCCTTAAATGATTAATATAAATATCAGAGCACATTAAATGATTAATATAAAATTAGATGCAAAAATAGCTTGAAAGGACTTTTGCATTAAAAAGAGTTGAGCTAGGATCTAAAGGCAAAGCTTGTCCCAAAACACAGTAATAATTTCCGATGGGTTTTTCTTGGACAGGAGATTTTCACCGCAGGCTCAAAGGGCTTTGAGAAATATGAATGCTTCCTCCACAAGAGGACAAGAGCAGATCCCCAGCTGACACATGAACAGAATGAAATGTCACTTGCCGGGTGGCTGGGCAGGTATTCAGGAAAGAAGCATGCTTGTCTCTTGGGTGGTGGCCTGGCTCGGGTCTGGTTTGCCTGCTCCTTCAGCACCAAGTTGAAAGCCTTGCACCTCCCCCAGCATCTGGGGGCCTGCAGAGAGACTGGGCTAGCACATGCGCACTGTGTGCGGGGCAGTCAGCTTGGAGCACATCTGGGTGACTCTATTCAGTCCCCAGAGGAATGCAGCTCAGAGGCTTTGGGATGCCCACAGCCCGGATCTCCAGAGGAACACGCAGAGAGAGGACCCATGGCTCCCCAGGGCGACAGGCAGTGGCAGAGACTTCAGATGGAGAGGTGGCTCTCTCCCTTTCCTCCTGATCCCTCTGCACCTCTAGCCAGGAAGCTGTCAGCAGTCAGGCAGGCCCATTCGGTCTCCTCTCCTGTGCTCTGTTGGCCAAAGCCCTGGCTCAATCCCTGCCCAGGGTGATGCCTTGGCCTTCCTGTCTGATCCACTTTCCCCTCCTGACCACCTGCACCCTGGGCTCTGTCTCTTAAAAGCTGGAGCTAAGTGCACCCTTTTCTGCCCTGGACTCTCCAGAAGCTGCCTCTAGACACAACACCAGTGTGGTCTAAATTCCATGATCTCAACTTGAAAAGCTAGAAGAGGAATAAATGAAACTCAAAGCAATTAGCAAAATGGAACGAATGAAGAGACCATTCAGAGAGAAAATAAACAATAACAAAAATTTAAAAAGCAGGCAGTGTTTTAAAAAGCCAAAGAAAGCTAATAAACTCCTAGCCAGACAGATTTTTAAAAAAGAAATTAAAATCACCAATTTCACCACTAACAGAATGCAGCAGCCTCAAGATGATAAGGAAATGCTAGGAATGAATTCGTGCCGGCAAGCTTTCAACACAGGTGAAATTACAGATCCCTAAAACATGATTTATCAAAACTCGCATGAGAGAAAACATAAACATCGACAAGGAGAAATATACAATCTAACTGTTCCCTACCCTTTAAGGAAATCAAATGCTACCCAATTGTCCCGCAAAGGAAACTCCGGGCTAGGGTACAGCCCTCCTGTCTCACTTAGTTTTCTCTCACTGCTGACACAAAATACCTGACACCTAGAATGAAGGAGGGAAAGCTTTCTCTAGCTCTCCGTGCGTGGAGGTTTCAGTCCACACTCCGCTGGCTCCTAGGCAGGGTGGCCCAGGGCAGAGGGCAGCAGTTCATGCAGCAGAAAACAGCAAGCGCAGCAAGCGCAGAAGGGGAGGAGCCGCGGGGAGCGGGCCCCTCCCTCTCCCT
This sequence comes from Myocastor coypus, assembly GCA_004027025.1. Lineage (NCBI taxonomy): Eukaryota > Metazoa > Chordata > Mammalia > Rodentia > Myocastoridae > Myocastor > Myocastor coypus. Next base: position 36,898 of record PVJA010012454.1, on the reverse strand, counting down.
CACGCTGCATGCAGGCTGCCTGCGCAGGGCGGGGTAGCACTCACACCCATAACCCCAGCATGGGACCATGAGCCAGCCACAAACTGTAGAAACCGCATGAGTGCATGAGGCTTGGGGGACATCCAGGCACACACCGTAACACCTCCTTCCCACCAGTGGCACTGCTCCTCCCATGAGACATTTATTTTTTTTTTCTTTTTTGTCTTTTTGAGACAGGGTCTCGCTATGCAGTTGAGGCTGACCTTGAGCTCACTTTGGTAGCCCAGGCTGGTCTCGAACTCTCACCAATCCTCCTGCCTCAGCCTCCCGAGTGCTGGGATTACAGGTGTGAGCCACCACGCCCGGCTTTCGTGAGACATTTATAATGTGGCATCAGCACCTGCAAGAGCACAAGCGCTCTGTCCCTCATCAAGGACACCCTGGTAGCCCAGCGGCCACTCAGTCCGCAAGCTTCACATTCCAACAGTGACTTCCTTGCCACTTCTGGAGTCCATCACCACAGGAAGTTTCTCCAGCCAGGAGAGTCTCGTGAGAGTCCGAGCAGGAGATGTGCTAGGTTCTCGAGACTGAGCCCTGCAGCGGCAAGCAGAAGGCCGGAAGGAGTGGGAAGGTGGCCTCCTGTGTCTCAGGAATCCCACGTGGCCCTGCAGGGCCTGGCAGAGATGGCACGGCAAGGCCATACACAGCTGCAGCAGGAGACCACCCCCTGCAAGGCCAGCCGGTGGTCAGGGCACCCACAGACGACGCTGTGCGCCTGGCTGGAGCAGCTCCCCGCCTTGCCAGGCTCTGAACACTTCAACATAAATTTAACCAAATGGGCAGGATCAGTGTTCCAACGGGAAAACGCTGCAGAAGGAAACCACAGGAGACCCAAGAAGTTGGAGGGATGAGCCCGCTCGGGGAGCGCTGCATTTTCAAGGTGCTAATTTCCTTCTAAGCCAAATTATACAGCCCATGCGATCAGTGTGTGGTTCAGTAGAAATGACCTTGAGGTCACACACTGGGAACAATCTGGGCCTCAGGCCTCCTAACAGTCGGGATGGGCTAGAAGGCACACGCCTGGGCCTCACCTTCCCCAGTCTCAAGTGTTCCTCAGCGGCACCTCGTCATGAGCCACTGTGCCCACTGTCACCGTGTCACCTCATGTATCTTTTTATTACCTACTTCATGGTCCTCTTTTAAAACACTAATACAAAATAGTAAAAAAAATAAATAAATAACAAAGGCATTAGAAATAATACGAAATTGCACTAAACAATGGTTATTGTACTGCCTGATGTTATTGTGTGTTGCCAGATAAAAACGTGCAAAATTGCTTAAGAACAAAATAAAACAGCAACAATAACAATGCAATAAAAAAGGGCTGGGAGGATAGCTCAGTGGGCTGAGCACCTGCCTGGCAAGCGCAAGGACTTGGGTTCGATCACTGCTATCACATCCTGTGCAGCCCACAAAAGCTAGGTGTGGGGTGCATGCGTGGGGTCCCAGCGCTGGGGAGGCTGACACAGGAGGATCAGTCACTACGAGTCCAAGCCTCGGAGGGAAACTTGTCCCGAATAAATAAATAATATTTTTAAAGTTATGAGCAAGTAAAAAGAGAAAAAAATAAGAATAAAAGGGAAAACGTTTTGAGCGTTCGCTCCTCCTTCCAAAGGCCAGCGGAGATCAGCAACCGTTATCCGAGTTACCCTGCATGTATGCACGCAGCTATCTTCTTCTCTTCCTTCCTTCGCCCTTTTTCCATCTCAGTTTTTCTTTCCCACTGAATAAATCCTTTCACTTTCGCAGTACCTATTGCGCCTTTCAGGTTTTATTTCCTCTTCCAGATTCTCAGGCTAGCGAGGCAATCCGACGCCTGCGCATGCGGCTCTGACGTATCTCCACTTACCAGTGTGGTCTCCATTGCATCCATTCGTCTACAAAAGCTTCAAACTTTTTTCTAGCTCAGTACTACTCCATTGTGTAAAAATGCCATAAATCACTTTTTAAAAGTGAAATTATGTCTAGCCTTGTCCTGACCTATCACATGAACGCATTACGAGCTTTGGGTGTTAGCTATTTTTCCTTAAAAATACGTAAAGCCTTGTTTGACTATTTGGACAAAGGAAAGTTTAGTCCCCAGTCATGGCCTGTGGCCCCTTTCCAACACCGCAAGCCACACAGCTACACTCTCTGGGAGAGGCGGGCTCTGCGCACGCGATCCTCCCGGCCTGCAGCCCTCAGGGTGGATGCAGACCTGCGATGCTCACGCAGTCCGGCTATGTGGGCCCTCTAGGGGTGCCCCCGAGAAGCTCCCCAAGGTGGTCATGAGCTGCGCATGGCCAGAATGGGATGGGTGCAGCTCCCAGCGGAAGATGGTACAGAGGTAGGAAAGGAAGACCCAGTGGGCAACGGGCTCCACTCGAACCCGGAGCCTCTCTCCCCACTCTCACCCTACTCCTGCCCCATCGTCTGGTGCAGTTCAGCACTTCCGCTGGAAAGCAGAGCCACCGCGATCTCAACCTGCACCTGGGCAGCAAGCAGGAACCACGCTGACGTCACGAGCGGAAATGGGCTGCGGCCCCGAAACCTCGCAACTGGAGGACAGATGACTCGCCTGGCCAGAGCGGCCAATGAAACTCAGAGCCCTTATGCTGGGAACCAGAAAGCTTTTCTGCAGAGAGGCAAGAAATCGAGTCTCCGGCCTGAGGGATCATGTGGCCTCTGCCAGTCTCATCCGTTCTGACTGGGTAGCACAGGAAGGCATCATGGAGGGCGTGGCCACATCTGCAGAAAAATCTCTGTCCTCTGCTCCTCGCCCCGCCCCTGTGGCTGGGGGACAGTTCGCTGAAAATCGGGGGCTAGCCAAACAGACAGTTTCCTGCAGCCAGGCCGCCTCACCCTGGCTCAGGGGCTGCTCTTGCTGAGCCAGCAGGACTGGACCCCGGGCCCACAGAGAGTGCGGTTTTGCCTTCCTGAGCCTCGCCAGCCCCGATGTTGGCTCTGACTCTGGCAGCCAGCGGTGCGACTGCATTCTGCCCCGCAGCACGAGCTCGGGCGACCCTGGGCTGTGGCTTCTCTTTCCTCTAGTGTCCCAACCCCTTAAGGAACAACACAACCCCATTAACTCCATGAAAGAGGACATTCTTTTCAAGCTTCAGGTCAGAAGGCAATTCTTTATTCTTTTCTTTTTTTTTTTTTTTTTGCAGTTTAAAACATAGCAGATCCATTGACATATAATTCACAAATTCACAAACCATAAAGTTCCCTTTTAAAATTTACGCTTCAGTGGCTGCTAGATTCGAGCCTCATTATTCGTGGGCTCCAAGACTTGCAGATTGTCCACCTGCCAGCGTTTCAGTCTATTCCTCCCATTCCACTTCATGGCCCCGTGTGAACAGGCCCCAGCTCTGGGATCGTGGGGAGGAGGGCACCGGGGCGCTCACAGGGATGGGTCCACAGCTGGGCTATTGGATAGGATCACACCAGGTTTCCTCCGTGACTCTGATTCTCTCTACCAACAAATGCCATGCCGCAGGGGACTTTTGAGGTCCCACCGGCCTCAGGTAGGAGGGTGATGTTAATAAGACACTCCCACGTGAGCAAGCTGAGGCAGCAGGCAGGCAGAAGCTAACCTCAGGGAGTCCGTCAGCCTATCCTTGTCTCGGCTTTCTAGAAGGGAACTGAAGCATGTAGACACTGCCTGGAAGCATGGGCAGGACAGAAAGACGTTGTTCCAAACACCCAGGGCCTCCTCTCGCATCCTCTGAACTGCATCGTGGCAATACCCGAAACCTTTAAAACAAGGTACAATGAGGCAACAGTGACCAGGGACTCCCAGCCACCGCATTTCAGGAAGGCTTGGGGGTGCTGCCTTCTGCCTGGCCAGGGAGCCATGAGTATACCTTAGTCCTCCCATTCAGCCACTCCAGGGCTGACCTGGGTGCAGGGCTGACCCAGCCCCAGGAGGACCTAGTCTCGGGGCTGAACCAGTTCCAGGGCTGGTCCTACAGCCGGAATGCCATGGTCACTCAGCTCAAAAGCCAGGCATGGGCTTGGACTCCGGGAAACCTGAGGTGCTCAGAGGCAACTAGGGGAGACTGTTGTCAGATAACAGGGTGTCACCTCCAGTGCCCTCCTTAGGAAAGGTGTTGGGAAATCCTTGGAAGATGAGCTTGAAAAGACAAAGTCTGAGAGCTGGCTTGAGCATAAGGAACACCTCACACCAGGAGAGCCAGGGCAGCTCCTGCTTAGCCCGGGCCTCTCAGGGGCCAGGACGGTGGTGACCACAGGAGGGGGTGAGGAGGTCTTCCAAATGCTGGGTGGTTGTTGTGCCCAGTATCTGACATGTAACAACTCATGCCACCCACAAGACAACACCCTGATGCAGCCCTGCCCATCATGCCCACCGGTTAGGTGGGAAAATCGAGGCCCCCTTTCCCGGGGCTCAGTTATGAGAAGGTGGCAGAGCTGATGTTCGAAGCTCGGCTCCCCAAAGGGTCTCTGCCGGTCCCCTGGACCCCCTGAAATGGTAGCGGCCTCAGGATATGTGCCTCTGGTGAGCCAGTTGCTCAGTCATGTTCCCCTCAGGCAACTAAGTGGGACGCCAAGGCTTATAGGCTCCGTTCTGGCCACTGAGCAGAAGGTTCACAGAGGAGCAGCTGAGGACTCAGGACAAGTGAACTCCCTGGAGTTTTAAAAGCATGGCCACTCCAGGGATGAAGGAAATTTGCCCAGCTGCTTAGAGGAACCCTGCGCCGCATTGCGGACCTGCAGGGGACAGTGTGGCCCTTGCCATGGACCCCTGGAGCTCTGCAGGAGCACAGCTGCCGGGACAGGGCCACAGGAAGCAGTCAGATCTTCCACCTACTTCCCCTGTGCCCCAGACAGCTGGGTGGACCCCAGCTCAAGGACAGAAGGCTGGCAGGATGGGGAGTCAGCTCCCTTCCTGGAGGAAGCAGCCCGCGCATGGGCGTGGGTCGCTGACCCTCTCCTGGCAGGAGGTGGGAAGAGACGTTGGCAGGGGGAAGACTCGTCCGGGCACCTGCCTATTAGCCCATTGCTGATAGAGGATTTTTATCTCAAAAATACAGTGTTCCTGCACGAAGGTACACATTTTCACATCTATTAAATCGCTTTTGCATGAAAGTGTGCTTTCTTGGTACCATAGCAACCGCGCCTTCTTATCAGATTTAATTTTTTTTTTTTTTTTTTACCTTGTGCTGCAAGGGCCGATGTCACACTTGCTGAAGTCAGGGGCTGTGCCGTGCACACAAGGCACATTTTTAAAAGAAAATAATAACCTCAGGCTGAGACATCACCAGAAGCCCACAGACGCTGGCAGCTGTCCGCGCCAGGTGAGGCCTCAGGGCCCTCTCCTCTAATCACAGGTCACATCGCCCCACCTCATAGTACCATCGGAAGGCCTCGGGGGCTGACACAAAGTGTGCAGGACGCTCTCCTCTGCGGCTGGCCTGTACAGGTGCTGAGCACACGGCCATTGGTGATCTGGTCATGTCAGCTCTGCTCCTTCACTGGCAGCTATAAACAATGCCAAGTGACATCACAGGGTGTGTCTGAAGTCGGCTGCCCCGAGATGTGCCTTTACTGCTTGTCCTCCTCTGGCACATTCTAAAGAGGAGCCCCGCAGCAGCCAGCCGAGGAGTGCATGAGAGGCCAGGCTGGCCTCCAGGGTCCCCTGTGCTGGCCCCTCCCCCAGGGCTCTCTGCACACTCCGGCTGGCTTCCTCTCCACATGAGCTCTGCGTGCAGGTCCTGGGGGCCCATGCCAGGGTCCTCAGCCAAGGAGTGGCAGCACTGCCCTGGGCAAGCCTGCAGACATGCAGGGGAGGACTGGAGAGGCAGCAGGCACATATTCAGGCCCCTGCCACAGCTCGGTTATGTCCCTTGGACCCCTGTCCTAGGACCGCATGGCCATACAGGCTGGACTCCACTCCGCCCAGGCAGGAGCTGGGAAGCAGGGATCCTTGCATGCACGCATCAGGAGGCTCCAGCTGGGAGGTATCTGAGGGCATGGCGGGGAGGGGGTGGCCAGAATGGCGTGGTCTAAGTGCAGTACAGAGCCCTGAGCTGGGGATGCACCCTGGAGCCATGCAGCCAGAGCTCTTACCCCTCACCCAGGGACTCCCAGGGAGATACCTAGACAGGTAAACGCTATTTATTTTGTTCTGTTTGCCCATGTGTCTACAGAGCCCCAGGGCACCTCATGGGCACCGGGAGTTTACTGGCCCTGTCTGTGCCACAACAGACCATCAAAGGGTGTGGCAGAGCAATGCATGGAGCAGGAACTTGTGGTGGCCCTGGGAGTCACTTGAGCTTCACGGGTGGCCTGTGAAACCTCCCTGGGAGCCACTCTGAAGTGAAGCCCTGGCCCTCCTCCTCAGGGCCTGTGTGGGAGGGTTGCTAGGCAGAGGGTCTAGAAGTGGTTGTGCGTGTTTTTTCTACTGCCCTCCTGAGCAGCGTCTGTGTCCTTCTGGCCACACCGCCTTCCTTGTCCAACACCCCTTCCAAAACGTATCACAGCCAGGCTGGGAATTCTGCACACCTAAAGTGCTATTTCCTTTTGCTTACAAATGTCACCTTCATGTCCCTCTTCTCACATTTTACAGTAAGTGTCCAGAGAAGCCATGCAGCACCTTCAGTACTTAAGAAATGTCTTCACCAGATCTCGTGATTCCTATCTCACAAGCTCACGGTTTCTATAAAACGTTAAGTCGTAGCTGTAATTCAGCCAAGTCCTTTGCCACATGGTAACGCAGATGGCCACGTCCTGAGGGCCCAGCACCCTGCTTCTCTTTCCCACCTGACACTCGCCAGAAGACCTTGCCACCTACCTTATACCAGTGTCCTATCAGCGGTCCCTTAGGAGACCTCTAAGCAGGCCGAAGTGCTCTTTAGAGGTCACACCGTCCGAGACCTTCCCAGCAGCACTGTTCATTCTTCTCCATGGTAATCTGGATTTACCCAGCATGCACTCCCAAGCCCCTCCAGGGATCCACTGGGACACATTGGGGATGCCTTGGGGCCCATTGTCCAGGCCCGAAGTTATTTCCTCGTTTGCAAGGATTTCTGACAGCAATTCCCCTCCTCAGCACCATGCTCTTAATTCCCAAGAAGCACAGCTGTTGCTCCTGCTTCTGGAGGCTGGCGGATTCATGACAGAGCCTCCAGCAGGCTCAGTGTCTGGCAAGGACCTCTGCCCCAAGATGGTACCTTGAACACTGAGTTCCTTTGAGGCAGAAGGCTGACACAAAGAAAAACAGCTTGAGAATCTCACGCACCAGGCTGGAGCCCTATCTTGGCTGAGACAAAATACCTGATGCCCAGGACTAAGGAAGGAAAGGTTTACTTAGCTGTCAGTGGGTGGAGCTTTCAGTCCACACTCAGCTGGCTCCTAGGCAGGGTGGCCCAGGGCAGAGGGCAGCAATTCATGTGGCAGAAAACAGCAAACGCAGCAAACGCAGAAGGGGAGGAGCCGCGGGGAGCGGGCCTCTCCCTCTCCCTCACACTGCATGCAGGCTGCCTGCGCAGGGTGGGGTAGCACTCACACCCGTAACCCTAGCACTGGACCACGAGTCAGTCACAAACTCTAGAAGCCATGCCACGACCACCTGAGGCTGCGGGGTGACAACCAGACACCCTAACAAGCCCTCAGGACCTAAAGCCTCCTGGAGGCCCACACCTCTGCTGCAGCTCAGTGACCAGTTTTCAGCCTATGGACACTGGGAGGACACAAGCATCTGGGAGCCACAATGACACCCGCTAACTCTGTGATGAAGCGCCTGTGTATGCTAGGGAAAGTCTCGTGCTGGAGCTGTGCAGAGGCAAACGCACCGCGCGCTCCTGATGCACCTCACCGTTCTTCCAAGCACGGAAAGGTCCGAGTCCATCTGAGGGCATGGTGATGCTCCTGAGGGGACTGTGCGTGGCATCTCGTGACGCTGCCTCCCCGAACTTTCCATGTGTGGAAATTTCCACAGCAAGCAGCTTTCCCAGCACCACGCGTTAGGAGACAGGGCCCGCCCGTTGCTCCCAGCCCTCCGTGGTCAGCGCTCACTGCATTTTACAGGAAGTAAGCTCGCCCTAAGAAGGCTCACTTTTCTAAACTGGAGCAGTTGTGGGGTAGTTTGTTTCTCTATCTCTTTCTCCCTCTTTTCTGGCTGGACAAGGAACTTTGTCACCACTGGGGGACAGAGCCCCATAAAGACACATGACTGACGCGGCCCGAGTCCCATGCCTGATGGGGCTGTGCAGCTGGGATTCAGGACACCTTCTCCTCTTCCTTTCCATTCTGCAAGCTGCAGTTTCCTCGTCTGGGGGAGAACTGGAAAGACAAGAACCGCTTCCTTCATAGGTGAGAAAGATGCAGCTGCAAGACTCCTGTGGCGTGTGCCGTCCCCGCGTCCCTGTTCCCGGGTGAGAAAACTCGAGGCTCCCATCGCTGTAGGGAGCAGAGCCTCCCAACAGCAGCACCTAAGCCAGCAGTGAGATATAAACGAGGATCCCCCAGCTCTTCTGGCCTCTTCCCCGAACATAGACTTCTTGTGAACCCTCCAAGGTTGCAAAGAAAGGAAAATGAGGTCTGAGACTGATTAGTTTAGGTCTGGTGATGCCTGAGATGTAAGGTATGTGATAAATCAGCAGATTTCCAAAGGTCAGATGCAAACTCTGGCTCCCCTGCTTCCTGCCTGTGTAACCTTGAAGTTGTTTCTCCCTAACAGAAAACTTCAGCCTCCCCATTTCTGAAAGGAGGGAGGAATAATTTGGAGGATGGCTTCGGGAGCCGGATGAGAAATTTCACACAAGGCCTCGACACGGCACCTCATTAGCATGCAGTCTAGGCTCCGAGTCCTCCTGCATATTCATGTGTGCACACACACAGATCTATAAACAGCGAAGCACTTTAGACCTCCCCCACGACTGGACACATCTTTGAGCAAAACAATTTTTCTTTTTACACAAATCCAGGCAACCACTTAGAGCCACTTAGCTGCACGGGAAATGACAACGTGTCCATGGAGACAGCACAGGATGTTAAGGCTGGGGGGGGGTCTCTGGAGACTCCCTGTGTGCTCCATCCTGTTTGCATTCCCAGGTTCCCAGTTGGTGCCCTACGCCCAGCCCCCACCCGCCTCCTCTGTCCCTGCTTCCTGAGGCAAACCTTAGTCCTGCTGCATCCTTACTACACTGTTCTCCCAGGCCCTCCAGCCAGCCAGCTGACGGGAGCTGCTAGCGCTGCCTCTCCTCCCCTGGCCAGCCCCTGCCGAGGGGCCTCCATGTGGCAGGGCTTGGTCCCTGCCCTGCCCTCAGCTCACAGCCCTCTGAAGGCTCTTCCCCATGTGCCCCTAGAAGGAAGAGCACAGCTTCCCACACCATCGCATCCACTAGCTCTTCCACACTTGTCCTCATACATTTATTTATCTCCCAAATGTCTTAACAGAGCTGGTGCATGACAGGGAGCCCCTGGTACCAAGGAGAGGGATAATTCAATAATCCTGCTCATCGCGTGTTCCTGAGACACACTCATCTCTCAGGAAATAGGGTGTGAGAGAAGGGATCGGGACAGTGGGCAGATGAGAGGAGCATCCCAAAGTTCCTGGGGATGCGGGGATGCGGGGAGGCCCAGCTACTGGGCTCTCACCCCAGGGCGACTCAAACCTCTCCAGTCTTCGAGGAGGAGGGAGGAGGGCTTTGTTTGAAGCAGAACATGTCCAAGGGACTAAAATGGACTCGCCTTCGAGACAAAATGGGCAGCTACTTCCTGGAACCAGCAGGGACACTGGGAGTGCCACCTTGGTTCACATGAATTTCCATTCTGCTGGCTCCCATGATGCCAAGCTTCACCACTGAATTGGCCTCTGGGGAGGGAGATCTCAGCCGGAGCCAGGATGTCCTCACCACCCTAATCCTCCTACCGCTGAGCCTGGGGAATGGCTGCTGAGCTCAAAGGTGGTTGGCACAGCAGGACCCTTCCTCTCCAGCGCCATCAGCCCGGTCCCTCATGGTCATGCTGTGCCCCGTCTGCCTATGGACTCAGGAGGCTGTGGCTTCAACAAGACAATCACTTGAGTGGCCTTGAGCTATTTCTGTGTCTTACATTCTGCTCTGCTGACCCACGAGTCTGCCTTTGGTTTTTGCCAGCTCCATACTGCTTTTCTTACCGTAGCTTTGCAGTATAGCCTGGGCATGATGCCACTTGCCCTTCCGTCGTTCCCCAGAATTTCTTTTGCTGTTCTACATCTCATCTGATTCCATATGAATTTTATGGTTGCTTTCTCCAGCTCTGTGGGGAATCTTCTTGGTATGTTGACTGGGATCGGATTAAATCTATTTTACAATTTGGGGGATGTAGCCATTTTGACCTATTGCTTCTGCTTACCTGGGAGCAGGAGACGCTGTCCATGTTCTGCTGTCGTCTTCCAACCCTTTCCTCCGCCCACTGAGCTTCTACCCTGGAGGTCTTTCACTGTCTCGGTTAGGTCACTTCCTCAGTGCTTTATTTTCTTACCGCTTTGTGAAGGGAAGGGTTTCTCTAGTTTCCCTCTTGTTCGTTTGCTGCTTCTCTGTGGGAACACCACATATGACATGGAGAGCACCAAAGAGTCGTGATCAAAAGAGAGCCTCTCCACACCACGCTGCCTCCGAATTCCAGAAGCCCATCCCAGGGGCGAAGTCTTAAAAGCTGTTAGAAAAAGGCAACAAATCCCCTGCAAAGGTAAACCCACCCAGATCACAGCTGAGTTCTCTTCATCATCTTAAAGGCTAGGAAGGCTCTGAGTAAAACGTTTCAAGCCCTAAACATTTGCAACTGCCAACCTTGACTTACGGATGCTGCAAAACTTTCTTTTTTTTTTTTTTTTTTAAACCAAGGATTGAACTCAGGACCTTGTGCTTGCTAGATAGGCATTTATGCCACTGAACTATGTCCCCAGCCCTAAAAGGGGATATTTCCATGAAAGGAGCACCTCAAAAGATACATGACACCAAAGAGCCTTACCAGAAATTCTCAAGGACACCCTAGAGAGAGGCAAAGTGTCAGGGAAGCCCACAGTGTCGGTGACTCAAAAAGAAATGAACATACCTGCTAGGAGAGAAGTTAAGCAAAAGGGCAAGCGGGGAAACCAGCACTTGGGAGGCAGAACACAGGCAGATCACTGAGTCTGATATGCGTAGTGAGACTCTGCAGACCCTTACTAAAATAAAAATTAAAAAAAAATTAAAGAGTGGAAAAAAACCACACCATACAACAGGAACCGAAAAAGAAATAAGAGTTACTATCCTAACTTCAGACAAAGTAAATTTCAAGCTAAGACTAATCAGAAGAATCTACATGGCAGGTAAGTGCAAGCCACAAACAAGTTCATCGCATATCAGTTAAAGGAACAATTCAATAGGAAGTGTTAACAATTATACACACAGCAACTACCAGAAAACCCAACTTCATAAAAAAAATAACATACTAAGGGACATAAAAAAAATCAGATAAACAGCAATAGAGTTGTCACTGGAGGCCTCAATTTCCCCACCGTCATGAACGGGCAGATCCACTGGACAAAAAATCAACTAGGAAACCTCAGAGTTGAACCAAATGCGCAAGTGTCCCCCGGCCAGCCTACAGCACGTTCCACTGAGCAGCAGCACGGCACCAATCTCAGCTGCGAGGACTCCGATCCTAAAGCTTCTGTGCTTGTGCTGGAACGGCAGCCAGTGGGTGGAGTCCACCACCCCCTGCTTCACACACCAGGAGCACCAGTGCTTTCTTGCCCGAGGAGAAAAACGCATCAGTAAATACCTGTTGATTAACAAAACTACGAGGGACTATGTGATGCCTTCCGGTGCCACAGCGTTGTAAGCCTTGCCCAAAGAACTCCACATCCGTCAGCGCTTCTAATCCTTTTGTTGTGAAGGTTCTAACAAGCACTAAAGAGAGAATAGCCTGACAACGCACCGGATACAGCTTCCTTTAGCAGTCATTAACGTTCGGCCAGGACTGCTTCTAATCCTCTTGCGGGAGCATTTTAAAAATAAATTACTGGCAAGACATCTCATCTCTAGCTTAGCACTTCAGTATATGTCTCTTAAAGAGAAAGATATTAACTTATAAACCACAATAGTATTATTAGACTTCACAAAATTAATGATCTTTTAAAATATAATCTAATAACATATACTCAAATTTCTCAAATTGCTATTAAAAAGTCTTATAATTGCTTTAGTCAAACCAAAGGCAGACAGCATGCACAGATTATTTTTGTTGTTGCTGTTATTATGTTACCTAATTATCTTGTAATCTAGGAGTGTCCCTGCCTTTCTAGCTATGGCATTGCCTCCTTGGGGAGGGCGCAGAGCAGATTTTATTACTCACAATAACCTACCATGTTGAGATGGAAGGTTGTGGGGTGTGGCAAAGCTGGCTGGAGAAGAAGGCAGGGCTTGCTAACCGCAGGGGCCTGGGACATGTGTGCACAGGTCCCCAGAGCCCCACACAAGGACTTCTCGCGAGAACTCAAGCAAGTTTTTGGTATAATACGTTGGCCTAGATGTGACGTCAGCCAGTAAGGCAAATGATACAAAAACAGTCAGTGAGCACTAAGCACTTCCTGCCCTGCGTCCTGCTGGCCGCCCATCCTCATGCTGTAGGGTGGACAGCACTTGCCCTACTTTTGCTTGGTCCAAACTCACTCTGCACAGCTGCTTTATTTTCCTACCTTCAGGACAACTTTGCTGCTGTCTTCACTCGTCATGACCAACTCTTTGCTCAAGTTGCAAAGCCTAGAAACCACCTCCAGAAGGAGCCTCCAACACCCCAAAACCCAGTAAGAATGGGACTGTCTTTATCCTTATTTTCTAACAACACACACACACACACACACACACACACAAACCCTGATGCTCAAAGCACTCTCCAGGAACCCAGTGTTGCTGCTGGCAGTCAGGGAGTCGCTGGTGTTAAAATGGAGATTTATTTTTTTTTCTCAAAACTGTCCTCTTTCCGCCATCCTATGTCATCTCAAAAAATAAAGAGTAAGGCCAGTCAAAAATCTTACTTTAAGTTTTCAAAAGCTACAGCCCCTTTGTTAACACTTTGCAGAGTATTTGCACAGAGCTTGGGTGCTTCTGTACCCCCCCCAAAAAAAGGGATAAGCTTTGGAGAATGCAATGGCTGTGCCCCAGGGAACACAGCGTGATGTTTGCCCCCTCTGTCCTGTGCCAGGAAGAATCTACATGGCAGGTAAGTGCAAGCCACAGAGGTCCTTATCTTTGAAAGCACAGGGACTTGAATGCCACTTTAGGAAGAACCGAAACTTGAAAGCATATCACCTCTCCTATTTACACCCCAAGCATTGAGCAAGGGATTTGCAAAATGCAGACCCTGGCCATGGCCTCCTCTGGTAAGCAAATGCGTCCTGGCCACTGGCTGCCCACTGCATTCCAAGAACACATGCTGGAAGGCTCCTGACAATGAGGGAAACATTGGCGACATCACCATGGGGAGAACTCACATCTACAAGGGCCCCTGCCACCTTCACGTCCTGTTAGGCCACACTGCTGTGCCGAGAGATGCATACAGGAGCTTCCCTGAGCGCAGACGCTGGCTGCTGAAAGCTCAGTAGCTCTGAGAATTGAGTTACGGCCTCTTTTCCTCCGCATACATCCCAGTGCAATGAGTTTTGAGATTCCATTTCTTCCATATAGCTGCAACTTAGAAATTCACTATTGCAGTCCTGATGCCTGATGAATGAATTTTCAAAATTTATGTCCCTAGAATATCCTGTGGGTATTTAATAGCAGAGATGAAAGATTCCAACTATCTGGCTATTTTGTTTCAGATCTGGCTGCATCTTACAATGAGCTTAGCTAGATCACCAGTGAAGTCTCCCTTTCCCCCACAAAGCAGCAGGGAAGACATACACCCGGTGAAGAGGAGTCTGTCCTAGGACCATGCAAATCCCAGAGGTACAACATGAACCTCTAGAACCCAAGTGGCATGGCTCTGCTCAGAACACTCTTGGGGCATTGTTTCAATCTGAAGTTCCAGTTTTCAAAATTATCCAGTGAACAGGTTTTCTTTTATAAGCAGAAACTAGACCCCAGCAGCAGAACCTGGTGACCAAAGCTGGAGAATACAAGGAATCAACCACTGGGAGCCACTGAACGCCCGGTGAGTAGGCTGGGTGTAAGGAGCTGAAGAGAGAGCAAACGAAGTGGCCAAGCTGACGCTCCCTGTAGAGAGGGCGATGTGCAGTGGCTGACAAATCATAGGGGGGCGTCACAGCCAAAAGCTGAGGTCCAGCCTCACCCACTCCCTGCTATGCCTCACTCTTCCAGCAGATACCTTTTTCCAAGGAAAAGCCCACAACTCCTGCTCCCTAACAAGAGTCTAAAACTTCCAAGTGAGACATTTTTCAAATGCAGATTCCTTAGGAAAGCTAAGTCAACACTTTAGGCTTTCTGGAGCGCTTGCAGGTTTCCCAGCGCCCAGCCCATGTTTTGTGGAATATTTATATGTGGGGCTTGTCACCAACAGGGCTTTGCTTTAGGATGGGATAAATTTAGGCATGATCAGTGTCAACTGGGAATAACATGTAGAAGCTTAATGACTTCCTCAGCCCCCCGCAGACTTCCAAGGTCAGCACGACCTCCCGGCCCAACCTCGCTCTTGAATCAGGCCAGGCTTCCAACACCTTGCTTACCCCTTCTCTTCCTTTGCACCAGAAAATGAGCCAGCACTGTGAGCACTGATGGTAGGATGACGAGGCTTCTGGCACAAACCACAGTAGCCCCGCGAGGCTCCCAGTATTGGCAAAGCTTTGCCTCTGCTCTGAGTTTCCACTTGGAAGACCTGTCACTGAAGACGCAACCCCAAACTCATCCATGGGAAATCAATAACAAATCAAGCGGCTAGTCTCTCAGGTTTATTGGCAGAACCAGGTGAGACAGCCAAAAGTCTCTAGGAGTGGATTGCTGCCCATGCATCAGAAAGTAGGATACAACCTGCTGCAGGGTTTCCCACCACGTGAGAATTTCTCCTGCAGCTGAGTGTCTGACATGCAGCGACACCAATGGACAGCTGCTCCAGACACGAAAGCGTGTTTCATTGCACTTCCAGCTTGATGCAGCTAATCAGTCTTCATCTCAGCGAAGCTTCTGGGTCGAGAGCCTCTGGAACCCACAGGGATGGTGCTCCTTCTGAACAGGCTCGTAATCATTTCTATGCATGAAAATCTTTGCGGGGGGTTTCACTGAGTGTGTATTTGAGAAGTGGCTCCTTTTTAGGAAGTCTTTGTGAGGTCTCTTAATGATATTCAGCAATCAACATGCAGGTTGCTCTTCCTGACCCTTTAGGTCCTAGCAGGGATGTGCATTTCCCCAGGGAGGTCTGCGGTGGGAATGCTAGAAAATCCTGGATGTGAAACAAAAGCTTTGGTGTGCACAGACAACATGACACCTTGACAAGCGCTAACATTTATTTTAAAATCCAAAGCTTGCAGTTAAAGAGAGAGAGCATGGAAATAAAGACAATTAAATCATTTTATTTTCGTGCATTAAGATTCTCCTTTCTCTGGCTACAGTGCCACATGGCACTTGGAATTTTAGCATCTAGTTTAGAACAAATGCCTCGCTGTGTTGACATTCCCTTTAAATCCCCACTTTGTCTCCGAGAAAAGAACGATCTTGCTACTCAGAGGTTTTGCATCTCCCTAACCACTTTTACAGCTGCATTTATTTATAAAAAATAATTGCAGATGACTGATGTGAATCAAACTCAGTGCTCATGGGAGTCTGGGGACTTGGCTGTCGGATGGCATGAATCAGAACATGCAGGTGCGTATCTCTGGTTAATGTCCAAATTCTGTCAACACAATGCACCTTTCAGAGAGCAATCTCAGGAACCTAAATTATGTTTGATTTGGAAAAAAAAAGAAAAACAGCTTGTAATTCCAAACATCTGCTTCTTTAAAATAATGCCACTCAGCAGAGCAGCACGGAGTGCCTGGTCTGAGGATGAGGTCTGGGGTTCCTGCAACAATTGCTCTCCAGGAAAAATGGTTGATCATGGGTGATAGGGTCCACTCCCACCCTGCGGGGAAAACAGGCTCAGATCCGGAGCGCACAATGGGAACAGCAGGATGACAGTGGCAGGTGGGGTGCCCAGCACGAGGTGGTTTGCAAACAGAGCCCCACTTGGCGCCGGAACAGCACCTGTATGACTGCGCTTCTCCCCACGAAGACCTGCTCGTGGCAGGGCTTGACCCATGCTCCAGCAACAGCGCTCCACTGGGAACGTGGAAAGAGGCCACAAACACCACTGGGGGCCTGAGCTCCTCACCCAGCTGAAAGGGAAAGGCCCTGGGAAGAGAACCACGGCCGCTGGCCCTCGGCAGCAGATGGGCGGCGGCAGCTGCACTGAACCAGAGCAATGAGCCTGTGGCCGAGTGCAGGAGCCACCTAGAGGCGCACAGCCCGAGTTGTGATGCTCACAGGAGAGAGAAGTGTGTCCAGGCCGATGCTAACCTTTACCTGTCTGGAGCGGCCTGTTGTGGGGTCACACTGGCTCACACCACGGTGGGGTGCGAGCGTCGCCCCGGGTCTCTCGCTCTGCCTCTCTGCCTCTCTAGCTCCTTCTCCCTGTTCCTCTCTCCTCATAGTTACACGGGTCTAGTTAATGACGCAGCACTTCCCGTGGAAGGCAGAGCCCACTGGGAGTTAGGGTAAAGAGCCACTTACATCCTACTTTACAACATCTCTGGGTCTCAGAGCACTTTTTGAACCTTAAAATTAGCGAAGGCCCTGAAGATCTGCTAATTTTTGTGGGCAATGGTTATTTACCATATTAAAAATTAAAGCTGATGGGGCCCGGTGGGATGGCTCAGTGGTCTAAAGCGCCTGCTTGGGAAAGTTTAGGCGGCTTCAGAGACCGCGGTTCGATCCCCGGCACCACATGCTACGCCAGCCCTGCCCTTGGGGTGGGCTGAGCCGGCCATAAAAATGAGTGAATAAACAAAAAAGGTTCTGAAGCAATAAAAAAATAAATAAATAAAATTAAATGAAAAAAAAAAAAAAGAAAGTGTTTAAAAAAAATAAAAATAAAAACTAAAGCTGAAAAAGATGTTGAAATTAAAAAAAAAAAAAACAAGTATAGGACGTAGTCTTGCCAGTCCCTCATTTTACTTCCCATGCTTTTAATTATCTGTGATCCAACTGCATTCCAGAAATATTAATGTCTGTCTTGACTCTTTCAAAAGAGAGGCCACGTTCAGATAACTTTTATATCATTGTAATTGCTTTATTATTAGTTATTGCATTAATCTTCTACCAGGCTATCTTGTAGGTTAAATGTGACCATAAATACCTGTCCGCGGAGAAAGCAGCCGCTCCAGGCTTCTGTGTTCCCCAAGGCCGGAGATCTCGAAGCCTCCCCATGGCCTTGATAAGGGGGATTCTGTCCTTGCGACCTTGACACTTGGTGTGAGGATGTCATCTCAGGTCACGTGGTCATCCCAGAACTTCACCGCATACCGAGCAACCACTCTGAAGGTAATGACAGGCAGTATGATGACTGCTGATACATTTCTGCCATCTTGTTTTGAAATTCTGTCTTGTTTTTCATTTTTAAATTAAAAAAAAAAAAAAACTTTAAATCAAACGCTTAGAAACTTTGATAGTATTCCAAAACTTACTTAGCCCTCCTGGACCCTGGGAACCCCTGACTTAGACTAAGACAAAGGGACAAGCTGGATCACGGTCTTGGACCCTCCCAGGCTCTCACACTGTTCCACAGTTCTGTGAGATTCTGCTTATGAAGATAATAGTCCAAATATAAACATTAAATGGCTCGCTCATTAGAAGGCTGTGGAATTTACTACACAATGGTAAAATGCATAGTTAATAAGTGTTCATATAGAGTAAACACTCTAAAAATTGTTATAATCATTGCATCTCCAAGGTAATATTTATTTATAATGAATTGCATGCATACGTGGGAATTTATTGAGCTAGGGGGAACTAATTATAGGCAGCGTATTCAGATTTTGAAACAGCCTCGGCTCTCTGTAGGTGATCATCGTGGGGAGTTTCTGCTCCTTTTTTTTGTCAGGCAGATTGCCCTTCCCAGTCTCTCCTCCAAAGACCCCGTGTCACTCTTTGCACCCTTCTGGCACTTCCTATGTCACTGTCATCTCACAGCCCCGGACCTACCATGGTCTTGCCAAGTTCATGTGGCCAGCTTGAGCAGCTGCTCCCTCCACAGTACTCGCCAAGGGTCCCAGCATCAGTGTGTCACCACCTCCATGACCCGGGCCTTATTGTCTGCCTCCTACAGATGAGGAAACCACCACCAAAAGCTTTGAGTAACGTGGCTGATGAAGTCACAGGATAGGAAAGCTAAGACAGAGAAGCTGTGGTCCGCGCTGGCGCTGAACTGGACATGCACTCACTGATCAGAAATGTTTTGTTCATCTGTCCAGCTGGGTTTGGTGCTCAGATGTAGAGACTGGAAGATTAATTATGGTGCGGATGGCCTAAAATAAGCCACATCGGTTGGAATATGGTCAGGCAGGGTGGACGAGTCCCACAGAACCACCCCACTGGCACGTAAGGACCTCACTCAAAGACACCCTGGGTGTCGTGGAGTAGAAAAAGGCATCACTGCTTGGAGAAAGAGACAGAGGCATGTTCTTCAGTGCATACAGCCTGAGTCCACGATCTTGGCTCACAGGTCTCTGAATACCTGGCTTCTCCCAGGAGCCGGTGGACCTGTGTGTCTTCCCTCAGAAGGAGCCCTGAGTCAGCAGAGAAGTAGTCCCCGTGACTGCCACGATCAGCCCAGAAGGCCGCGTCACTTCCTCCCACACCTCAGCTGCCTGCTTGCAGCCCAGCCGCCATGCTCTGAGGAAGCCCCGTGTCGTCTCCTCCCCTGTAGCTGACCAGAAGCCGCAGAAGCTGCTCTGTGTCGTCATGAATGGAAGAGTCAAAGCACAGTCCACAGCAAGATTAGAGACAAGAGATTTGAGTCAGGAGGACTCAGTTTAGGACGGCTTGCTAGAAAGGTGACACTGGCAGAGGTCTGACCTCACGCACCTCGAGCAATCACACACGCAAGGGCGTGTGGGCATCCATCTGGGTTATCGGTGCTCTTACAGGGGAGAGATACAGTGCAGGGCCTGGGCAGGACGAGAGTTTAGGGATGGTTACTCGTTTGCACAGCAGCTTCTACACTACTGGTGCAGCAGTAATAGCGGTGGATCCAGTAATGGGAACCAGTAGTAATGCTGTTTCTTCCTGGCCAGCATTATAATAATCTAGTACTGCTAATTATAATCCTAATAATACCCACTACTAGTATGCTAGCTCTCACTAGTTGCCTGCATCTGTTAGAGTCAGAGGTTGGTTATTCCCATTATGGAAATGATCTCCATGGACCGTACAACTTGAGGATATTTCAATGAAGAGGAGTAGAGAAGAGCCGTGTCTTTATGTCTTTAGATGGCTACAGCACGACCTCTCTCTCTCTCTCTCTCTCTCTCTCTCTCTCTCACCACACACACACATACACACACACACACACACACACACACACACTCAGCTAAATCTGTGAGGCTGCCGTGGGCTTAGGGTTCACTGAGCATAATCTGGGAAATTCAGGAGATTGAATTGGATCTCCCCCAGAGGCTGAATGTTTCTCATCTGGTTAGGAAGGTAGCACCTGTCAGGACTGTCTCAGGACCCCAGATCTTGTCCAAAGCTTGGAGTTCTGGTAGCCAAAGTTGCACTGACTGTGCTGTCCTTTCCAACAGCCTTGCACCACCTCAGCAGAGGCTCTGACAGTGTCAAAACCAAGCAGCGTCCAAGCTGGGCTCTACCATCTCGCTGCAGCTCCTAACTGCAGGCGCCTAGTGACAGGCACTCCTGCGTGCAGCCCCAGCCACCCCGGATGTCAGGCCTGCTTCAGGCCAGTGCTCCCTGCCTCAGACCCTGGCCTCTCGGGACTATCTCCTGCAGACCCAGGAGCCCTAGGTCCCTGTGTGCATGAGGCGTGGTCCCCAGCATATAGAGGCTTCCACCCAAGGCTGCTGTAGGACAGAGAGGGGCCTGGCAGAGGACAGCCTCTGTGCCAGCTTCTGGGGAGACCCAGAGCCCACGGGCCTAGTCATGCAGCCAGGCCGAAGGGTGCAGGCCAGCAGCAAAAGCCAAATTCAAGATGGCTGGGGGAAAGCTGGGCTCCCCGTGGATTCCCCAGAAATGAAGAGGCAGAGTCTGAGAAGTCTAGCCGGGCACCTTGCATCTTGCCTCAGACAGAACAAGAGGCAGTCACTGCAACCAGGAGCGAGGCTCCCTAGGTGACAGTAGAAAAGCCTCCCGCTCCTCAGTTTTCCTGCTTTACTTCTTCCTCACCTCCTGGGACTTTGCAGTGCCTCCGCCATGACCGTGAGCACCGGTTGGAGTGGGCTGGACTTGGCCCAGACCCAGGGATCTCTGCCCTAGGTGTCTCCTCCCTGCAGGCCTAGTGGGCCCGATGTGGCTCAGGCAGTGAGAGAGGTGGGGGTAGAGATCAGGGCCCGCGGGAGGGCTGCGGAGGCCTCCTGAGGAGATGGCGCTGACGCAGAAACCTGCCATGGGGGAAGACGGTCCGGGGCATGTCGGGAGCCTGTGCAAAGGGACAGTCCTGCCGGGCCACAGCAGAGGTGGGGGCGTGGACAGCAGGGGCAGGGGGTGGAGGCCACTCTGCTGCCGCCAGCTACCTACTCTGACTGAGAGCACAGCAGAGTAAAGGCTGACCTGACTCGCTTAGCTCTGCAGAGAACCCCTCTGGCCACCACAGAGAAAAGGAAGGCTACAGGGTCAGCATGGAGGGCCGGAGAGCTGTGGGAAGACCCAGGACACCTGAGGGAGAGCATGGATTATGGCCGGCGAGAGATGCAAAAGCTGGCCGGCTCCTCAGGAAGCCTCATCGATCGCTTCACAGAGCCAACGCAGCCAGAGAGCGAGAAGGGCTCCGGTTTCACATTTTCCCTGGAGCTTTCTGAGATCAATAAGCTTGCCCATGTTCAGGTGCTGGGCACCTTGAGGCAAGCCTTGGCTGGCTGTGCTGAGCCACGCAGGAAGGGCCTGGCTGCGTTGCGTGGGCGCCGCGGCCCTCAGCTGCCTTTCCCAGCCGCCACGCGACATGCCCTGAGATCCTCACACGGAGCTCATGGCGAACACAAAGTTGTCGCGATCACCACCATTTGAAGTCCACTCCTGGGAATGCGTGTCTATGGCAAGTAGGCGTGCAGGGACAGTAGAGGGCCCGTGTAGCCGCCCGGCTCCCAGCGCCCGGGCGCCAGGGCGCTAATGCCTCTGCTGACTTAGCTAAGACAATAAATTTGGGCCCTAATCCTTCCTGCGAGGAGAATCCATTTTCATAGTGGCTCTATATCCAAGATGAAAGGTTCATGGTCCCACATTTCAGTTAATTATAGCTCTGAATAATTTGGATGTGAGCAATCCATTCATACCATTAACTTTTATGATAGATTTTTATTTTGCCCCCATGGTCCACATTTCAATTAAGAAACTTCAAGTTTTATAATAGATCAATGAGTGGGTACCACATCATTAACTTAATGAGAAAGTTTCTATGTGTGTTCAATTCCTTGGTCGATTCCCTTTTCTTCAATTTGTAAAATTATGAGAAAAAAAGTAAAATTCAGATAGAGACAGCGCATTGAAAAGTACGAAGAGCAAAGCCACCTAGGACTGAACCTGCGCTGTTGCAGTTGGCGTCTCAGTGTCCCACAAAGCCTCGCACAGGTTCCATGCTCAGAGGTGGCTGGGTCGAGGGTGTGTGGTGTTCGGATCAAGGATTCGACGCTAGGATTAGGGTGTGGTGCTACCTGCCTCTGGGTGGGGAGCCTGAACAGGGTGTAAGCGGCAGCAAGAGGCTTGCTGCTAGCTGCTTGTACTTGGCTGTATGTATGTATTTGGTACAGAATCTTGCTGTGCACCTTGGACGCCCAGTGATCCTCCTGTCTCAGCCTCCCCAGTGCAGGGGTTACAGGCGTGCACCACCACACCCAGTTTCCACGGCCGGCACAGCACACCCTGGGCTCCAGGGCCAGCATAGCATACAGTACTGGGGATCACACCCAGTCCTTGCGCTTGCCAGGCAGGCACTCAGGCCGCAGACTCTGACCACTGGTGTCATCGTTGCTCGACACCTTCTGCCTGCCTGCTCTGTGATGACCCCTGCCAGGCCGCCCTGCCAGGGTGCCAGCCAGCTAGGGACCGGAGCCTCCACAAAGTATGAGCCGAAGTCCTCCTTGTTACCTTGTGCCTGGGCATTCTGACGCTCCATCTCAGCGATGTCAAAAGTACTGAGACGGGCACATGCCAAGGAAGACGCCGCAGGCTGAGGGCGGCCACAGGGTGTGTGCGTTGGCATCCCGGGGGGCGACGCCTCAGTGGAGCCACACAGGACTCCACCACAGGACAGTGGCTGAAGGGCTCCGCTAGTACGCCTTGCAGCAAAGTGTGACTAGATATTCAAGTGCTATGTGGAAAGTCCACCTTTGGCTAAATACCATTTGCTCCGTGAGCTGAAGCTGATAACTCTGGAAACACAGACACTCACGCATTTTCCCCTCAGCCTTGCTGGCTCCGATGGCCACACCGTGTGAGCTGTCCTCTGGCCCCCTGGACTGCACGGGTGGTTCTCACGCTCCGTCCCAGCCCGACCCCCGTGCGCCTTCTCTCGCGCTTCCCCCAGCCCAGCGCCCTATCTTCATTCCCAGCCTTCCTCCTCCTCCTCCACCACTTGCCAGTGGAAGTCCTGAGTGAATGCTTGGGAACTTGGCCTTCCTCCCATCCCCTGCACAAGGCCTCTCCTGCTTCCCCCAGGTCCAAGCAGCACCTCGGTCCTGCGGGCAGGAGTGATCCTCCTCAACACCTCCCCCCTCACCCTGGCCTTTGCCTACCCCACCCATGGTGGCTCCGGCAACTGCTGGCACAGCGATCTTACACAGACGCAGCCTTTACCACAGCCCTCTGGGCCTTTCCTCGACTCTCAAGATCAGAATCTTCGCCACATTCCTGTGTGGCCAAAGTCTGCTCGATGGACCACCTCTCACTCTCAGAAAGAGGCCACACTTCCCCAGCGAAGACCCCAGTTGTAGTTATACAGAGCATAGGGTGTAGACATGATAGATATTCTAACGATTATTGGTACAATAGATTCCTTCTCTTTGATCTAAGAGAAGGTAGTTGTATACATAGTGAAATGTTCCATAATTGCAGTGGGTTACTGGCGAAGCCAGCAATGTTGGAAGCTGTTGATTAGAGCCTTTTACAGCTCAGCATACTAAACTACCCTGATGTTTTATGCATCATGTTTAAACTTTTCTGCTGGGTGATCAAGGGCAAGTTAAAGCAAGACCTGGATAATAAAACATGTAGTTTTTGTATCTCCCAAATGCCTGGTTCTTGACCTGTGCTCTACCTATCCCATCCGGTTCTCCAAGCAGCTCCCTGAGTTCCTCAGCTGCCCCTCCCTTTGCAGCCTGGACCAGGGACAGGAAAACACTCCGAGGGGACACCAGGAAGGACAAACAGCTGGCCGAGGGGCCAGCGAGCAGCCACACGTGTAGCCCTGGTGCTGCCAATGAGTTCAGCCAGAGAGAAGTAAAGATCAGGATTCAAGGCCAGGAGATCTGGGTCTCTCCCTGTGGAGAGGAGCTGTCTGATTTTTTTTTTTTTTTTTTTTTTAACAGCGGAGTGGTTCTGAATTTGCTCAGTTCTTGCATCACACCAGATGTGCCTGAGCCAGTGACCCGAACCCACAACTGTTCCTACCTGGGGAGACTCCCTGAGGTGACTGGAGACCCAAGATGCCTGGCTCAGATGCATGACCCCTGGGGATGCTCAGAGAACCTGAAGGGAAGGAAAGCCCAAGCCAGGGGATTCAAAACTTGAGCTTTGGTGACGCGCCTGCCATGCCGTCCTGTGGGTGGGCTGGGGATGGAGACGGTGCACTCTGAAGTGGCCACTCCCCAACCTGCTGAACAGGAGCGGGTCGTGTGGCCTCTCGCCACATTAGGGCCCACAACTGGTGTCAGGCATGCGGGCTGAGCTCAGGCAATCCCTCCTGTCCACCTGGAAAGTGGGCACATCCCCCAGAGCACGCATGGGACCTGGCACCTGGGCTGAGCGAGGTCAGCGCCCTCTGGTACGGCTACACGCGGCCCCAGCTTTGGTTAAACTCCAGGAAATGCCACGTAATGCAACCACACCTCTCCTCAGGGGCCAGTTTTATTTGCTGGTCAGCCTTTCACCACCAGCTTCTTTTCCACTTCTTTCCTTTTTTTTTTTTAAATGTAATTGCTCTTTCAGCATTCTGGTCTCCCCACAAAATCCCAGAACAACAAATGCAGCTGTATTTCATCTATTTATCTGCGCTTAAGTGCTTCAGATCTATAATCTTTGAGGGGTTACTTACCCACCACTGGAGCCTCTCCCTGAGGAGAACCCAGGGGGGCCTAAGGGCTGCTTGTATGTTCTGGAAGGAGGCCCGAGGGCTCCACACCCACCTTGAAAGCCTCCCTTCTCTCTGTCTCTCTTTCTCTCTGTCTCTGTCTCTGGGAGCTTGGAGCCAGCATGGCTGACTGGTGCCCCAGTGTCGTGGCAGTGGCTGGCTGGTCAAGGATTCGCTTCAAGAAGTTTTGACCTGAGCTTTTCTGACAGGAAGCTGTCTATTTTACTTAAGGAACTTGAGATGTTATGTCACCCGCCACTGCTGAGTTGTCACTGGGGAATTTTCACTGAATGCCTGTTGAACAGCAAGCCTCAGAGAGTGAACAGGTCTAAATACGCAGGGTTGGGGACAGCCAACGGAGCCAAGGTAAAAGTGTATCACATCAACGCAGGAGGCCCAGGTCCCAGCTGTCCCCAGCCCAGGCTCCCCTGGTAGCTGTGGTGTACTTCGGAAGAAGCTACCCTGCTTGCACCCCCGTTTATTCTCCAGGGATTTCTCAGGACGGCACCCACTTCAGAGCTGTCTGCGATGACGAGGACACAGCAGAGGCCGGCAGGCACAGCAGAGCCACCCCGTGAGCTCTGTCAGTGTGTTGGATCCACAGCTTTCCAGCACAGGCCGGGGAACAGAGCATGTCGGGTAGTGGGAGGCTCTGGGGTACACACAGCCACCTCCACCTAGGAGCCTGCTGAGGCTCCTGAGGGAGCTGTGCCTGATGCCCAGGTGGCCCAGGGACTGCCCCACCTGAGAGCTCACTGAGGACGCAGCTGCTGGCCAACAGGCCCTGTGAGCTGCACAGTTTGCATGATCTGCCGGTCCCGCCCTAGGGAGAGGCAGGGCCGCTGCCTTGGTGGGTGCAGCCTGCTCCTCTCAGGAGATGTTCCTGTAGCCCAGACTCCAGCTCAGCCCATCCAGCCATGGACCCCAGCTCCCTCAGCCCCACAGAAGCCTGTGTTGCCACTAGCTTTCGTAGTAACAAACTCAACTATCTTCTTGTGGGGTTTTGTGTTTGTTTTGGGGGTGTTACATGTGTGTGCTGGGACTTGAACCCAGAGCATTGGCACAGAGCTACTTCCACAGTCCAAAACCTTACTTTTTTTTTGGAAAGGTATACAGGGCATTCAGGGTCTCACTACTAGATGGGACTCATAGTGATACACCTGTTTACAGCCTCCTAAGAGCTGGGATCACAGGTGCATGCCACCACGCCCAGCCTCAATTGCTGCCTCAGAAAGTTCAGGGTTGGAGCCAGTACAGATGGGCTCAAACTTGCTGTCCTCCTGCCTCAGCCTCCTAATAGTTCTGGGGCACAGGAGAGTGCCGACATGCCGTGCTCCACACAGCAACCTTTATTTATTCATTCATTCATTCATTCATTCATTATGGCTGGCTCAGCCTACCCCAGGGGTGGGCTGGCACAGCATGTGATGCAGGGGTTGGAACTGCGGTCCCTGAAGCCACCTAAGCTTTCCTAAGCAGGTGCTTTAGACCGCAGAGCCATCCTGCCAGCCCCACACAGCAACCTTTAAAATGACTCTTTCAGCATAACTAGCACGTGAAAGGCATAACAGACACAGCAAATGGAAAGAAACGGAACATAAGGAGAAAACCATGGGGACCCAGGAAAGGAGAAGGGACAGGAAAACAGGAAGGGGGACAGTCATGTGAGGGCGTGCACAGGGCAGCCGAGAGGATGGCGCTACTGAGTTCTATTGCTCTTTTAAAGCAATAGCTTCTAATTTTCTACTTTTACCAACTCTGTATGCTGATACCTGTCACGTGAGGAAGTCCTCTCAGGGCAGCAGTGGGCACCAGAACAACCACGGTGCAATAGCTTGCAGCTTAGCCTTTTCAGTGAGCACTATCTCTAATATCTTACCTCTTATTATTACTAGAGTCTTTGAAAATAAATTTTAAAATAAAAAGTAAAAAAACAAGGAGAAAATTAAGGTTTATTGAAAGGAAGAGTCAGTGTTTAATTGTTTGATCAACTTCGCATGCCTATATCTGCTAATCTGAGCAAAAACATTGAGGATAACAAGATGTATTATTAGAACCATTGTTAATTTTCTATGGTTGTTTTGAAATTCTGTACCATTTGTATTGTTTTATGTTGCTTTGTTTCTGTATTTGTTCTTATTTGTTTTCATCTTTCTCTCTCTTTAAAATAAAAGAAAATGACTCTTTCAAAATAAACGCATTCTTTCTAAACACCCAAGGCCCAGCCTTGCCCTGCTGGCCAGGCTGCTCCTAAGCCCCTGGGCTCAGCCAATGCTTCTGTCTCAGTCTCTGGAGTACCTGAGACTACAGGGAAGAAGGATTTCACTCCGGGTTTTATAGGCCAGAAAAAGAAAAGTCACGCTCTCATTTCTTATTAAATCCTACCCAAACTGAAAACATATTTTCGTTAATGTGCTATGATTAGCAGATTTCTTGGGTCCTTGCCAAAAATGTTCCTGGAGTGCTGGGGTGCCAGGTTCTTTCCCTAGAAATCTAGGTTCTTATTGTCCTGTACAGAAAATTGGACAAGGGCCAGGGAAATAGCTTGGTGGTGCAGCGCCTGCCTGGCAAGTGCAAGTGCTGAGCTAGATTCTCAGTACCAGAAGAAGGAGGACGAGGAGGAACAGGGGGGAGGAGGGGGAGGATGGAGGAGGAAGAGAGGGGAGGAGGGGGAGGAGGAGGAAACAAGACAAGAAGAAAAGCTCTACACTTATTAAAGGTAGGCAGGGAGCGGGGTCCAATGACTCGTGTGAATGGTAAGTGCCTTGTAGAGCGCAGGGCAGCCCACAGAGAAGGGGACAGCCCAGCAGCCAGAGCCCCACGGTGGCGCCTACGTCTTCTTCTCCTCAGGCTCCAGGTCATCCTGACAGAAACCTACTCGAGTTCTGAGGATTGAAGCCCACACTGGCTACAGGTTCAGAGCCGCGGGACCTGTCCTGCACATGGGTCCTGCAGCTTCACGAGGGCCAGGCCACGCCTACTCTCCCAGCGGGTTTCTGGGCCCTGGCTTCCCCCATTCCTTGGGGTTGTGCTTCTTTCCTACAAAATTATCCCTAGGCAAGAACGCCATATCCCTCTGGCCCAGTGCTCCAGGCTCTGGGATCGGGTCTCGGCCCACAGGGGAGGTGGCCTGTGCCTGAAAGGCATGGCTTTCAGAAAGGCCTGGAACAAAGGGACTAATTTAGCTTCCCACTTGGCTCCATCATTGATACACCCCGATGAGAGAAAATTGCTCTCCAGTAACCCTTACTTTTACTCACAACTACTTCCATCTATTACACTCCTTAAGTATTTTGGTGCCTGGAGGACTGCTTCTTACCTTCCATGGCAAAAGGCTGAGATTGTTCACTATCTACATTATTTGTCTCTTGATAAAAATTTGGGGCCTTTATCTCCTCCTCAAAGGAACATAATTTAAATATGAATAATGAAAAAATACTTCCAGAAATGTAACCCAATAATGCTTTTGGAAGTGCAAACTGCTTAACGTGAAACTTGGAGTGACACAAAAGAACTGAATGTTAGCAAATTATCCTTTCTCACTTGGCATGGGACACGGGTGTTGAAAGGCTGCCAGCCGGTGGGAAGAACGGTGGAGTCACCAGAAAGCCACGTGGGAGGCTGGGCTCCAGCGGGATGCTCCAGAAGGGCTCTGGGATAAAGGCGGCGCGTCGGATACCTCTCCATCACGTGCTGTCATCGGATGCACATCCTTATTCTCATATGCAAATCAACTTCCAGAGACAGCCAATGTGTTAAAAAGCCAAAGTGTGAATGTATTCCTTCACTATAAAAAACACAACTTGCATGTAAGATACTATGGGGGAATAAGGAAGCTCTCATCTGAGGAGGCTGGCAGCCCTCTCCCTCACACTCTCCCTCTCCCTCCTCCTCTCCCTCTCCATCTCTCTCTTTCCACTAAAATATAAACAAACGCTGGATGTTAGTTCTCTACTAGTGGAACGTTCCTAGTGGGCCTTCGCTTTGTTTGCTGATGCCTGGGGACATCTGTGGGAGGAACCTTCTGCATCTCCTGCCACTGGTGGCACTCTGTCCACAATCAGCCCCTCAAGGGGTAGCGGTGACGTTCCTCACAATGTGCACAGCCTCACAGGCTCCAGGACCTTCTAGTTTGCACGTCCTAAACAAAGTCAGCTTAAGTCAATGTATCCAAGCGTATGTTGCCATTTTCTGAGTTCAGGCAGGGAAGACCTGTGCCAGAAGATGAGAGGAACAGGAAGGAAGTAGCTGAGTGGACCCCAAGTGCTTGTGTTAAGGGAACGGGATCGGCTGTGCCCTTGGCCACTCCAGTTTCCCCTACAGCCGCTGGTAAAGTTAATTCCGTTCTTTACAGTAACAGTTCCAAGAAAGAAGAAATGCTTAGTGCTAAGGTTTCACACCTTGGCTAAGGCAGTTCGTGCTTGAGTTCTCTTTGGGGTGTCCTTTATGAATTTGCAGCTTTCGAAGAGTTGGGGTCTAGAGGAGCCAGCTGTGCGCCTCTTGTTTAAAACTCAAGTTGCTTATTGGCAAGAAAGACTTATTAAATACAGGCCTACTGACTGTGCTCTTTCTGTATCTAATGTACCAGTCAATGTGTTCCTAGCTATACACACATGTACACACACACACACACACACAAATGCAGCAACTCCTCAGAAGGTGGATTCACTATGAGATTTAATGACTCAGTCAAAATAGTTTCAACAAGTACAAACAGAACCCAGTCTTCCACTCTGCGCAAGAAAGAGACATCTTCTTTTCTTACCCAGAGCAGTTGCTTGGCCCCCTCGGTCAGTCATGCGTCGTACTTCTTGGAGAGAAGCGGGACAGAGCAGAGACAGTAGGCACACAGAACTGGGACACACATGAAACTTAGTCAGACTGGAGTCAGCCATTCTGAGGCCTTTCTCCAGCCCTGAGGTCTCAGGAGACCACAGGATGCTCGCAGATAGCAGAGAAGCTGGAGACCCTCCTGGTGTTTGGTCTTTACTGACCATGGTTGATATAGGCTTGGTCTGGGTGAGCAGAGCTCACGCAAGGCGTCTCTCCCCTTCTCTCCCTCTTCTCCCAGTCTTTCTGTCTCCCCCATCCCATACACTGTCTTCCTCTTGTCTCTTTTCCCTCGCCCCTTCAATCACCTCTCTCTCTCCCCTACGTCTGGGGGATATGCCACCCCATGCTACCCCATGGCATCTCACCAGCTGCCCAGAATTTTAGGAGAAGTCAGAAGCAGAATGGCCCTTAGGTGACTTCTGACAGCCTGAGAATGCCCGGGAGGACGCCACAAGGCTCCAGCACTACCTTGGGCCTGTCTCTTCCAGCACAGGTAGGATGCCATTGTCCCACCCGGCAGTGACCGGACACTGCACAGGAAACAAAGAGGTCTCCTCCATGTTGCTTTGAGGGAAGTCACACCACATGTGGAGCCCAGGGAGGGAGGAATCAGTGAGAGGAAGGAAAAAGGAAATGTGAGGCAGCGCTTGGGTCCTGGAAGGTCCCAGAGGATGGGTTTCCCACTGGCTTGAGTGCTCTGAGGAAGGGAGAAAGCCTCCCTTTATGTCCACAGCAAGCTGTACCTTTGGGACAGGCAGACCAGAGGGAGCACACAGCTGTGACTTATTCACCGACCGCCTGTGCTTGTTCAAAGGGCCACGGTAACCTTGTGTGGCGGATGTCCTCAAGGTTGTTCACATTTGCGCGGCGCAGGGGAACACTACTGCTCAACTGTCAGCATCAGATCAGCTTGTCAGAACAGACTGGTTGCAGGGCCTCTGCGGCAATGCAGATGTTTTAGGATGTAAGAAAAGACAATCAAAAAATTAAAGGTCTGTCCAATGCCACTGAGACATCCTGTGGCACTCTCTCCATCCACTACTTAGCAAGGAGAAGAGCAGCACCTGCCCTGCCAGTGCCTGCCCATTGTGCCACAGCAGAAGTTTCTAAACACAGGAGCAGCAGAGCTCCTGGGGCTGCACCAGGCCTCGCAGCAGCCTGAGAACTCCGAGGTCTCAACAAGCATCTGGGACAGTGGCTCTTACTAGGAGGTCCTGGAGAAGGCACAGGCCCCACCCCAGGACTTGCTTGGCAGTGATATGAGAACCCTAGTTGGCTCCAAGCTCTTCTTCTCATCCCACCCTCTGCTCAGAGCCCATCTGTCACCAGGCTAACCCCAGAGGAACAGCAGAGGCAGTGTCTGGCCCACAGCTTCCTCCAGAACCCTGGCAACCCACTGGCTGCCCTTGACCTGCAGCTGCCCAGTGGAGCACCCCTTCATCATGAGTGCTTTCTCATTCTGCTTCAAAGTCCTGCAGCCCCAGGAAACTCATGGGCACCATGTGACCAGGCTGCCTGGCATACAGCAGGTCACTGTGACAGAGCCAGCCCTGTCCCTCCCCCCTGGCAGCAGTGAGTGCATCTGAGGGAGCCCTGGCCCAGACGACACTACCCTCTCAGCCTTCTGTTCTGATTCCTGATTATTCACCAGAGAAAGCATGGCATGGAAAGGCTGAGCCAGATAACCTAATTAAACCCACTTGGAGGCACCTGGGGGACCCAGGGTGCTGCTGTGTGACGGATGGGACATGTGTGCTCTGCTCAGGACCTCCTCACCTCCTGGAGAGCAGCACTCAGGCCCGCATTTCTTCCTCCTTTAAGCTTTTATTCCCAACTTCTGGCATTTTTGCTCCTGGTCTTACATCTTTTGTGTTTTTGTGCTTCTCAGAAGCAACTGATTGTAAGAGCTATGTGGCAGGGTCTGGACAGGAAGAGGTATAAACAAGCCTGCTTACCAAATCTGCACCCCGCCTGGGGTTCCAGTGAGTTCTGAGTGATGATAAGCATCAACACTTTGGACCACAGACTTTCGTCCATGGCAAGTTTCCATGCCTACAAGAATGGGG
This sequence comes from Myocastor coypus, assembly GCA_004027025.1. Classification (NCBI taxonomy): domain Eukaryota; kingdom Metazoa; phylum Chordata; class Mammalia; order Rodentia; family Myocastoridae; genus Myocastor; species Myocastor coypus. Next base: position 5,492 of record PVJA010012454.1, on the reverse strand, counting down.
TATGGTAGATCTCAGCAGACTGTTCACAGGTACTAGGCAGTGTGCTTGCCATTCTAGGGCAGATAATGCAGTCTGGCCTTCAACCTTCTGTTTCTTCCATGGACCTGCTTGAGCTAACTTCCATGAAGGGCGCAGCTTGTGCATCTGTGCTTGGCTTCTTCTGCATGCGGTTGCCCAGCCTGTCCAGCACCACTGGCTTAAGGCTGCCCTTCCACATTGTGCTGTCGTATGCTGCCAGAGTTCAGCTGACCGCAGTTGGGTGGGTCTAAGCGTAGGCTCCTTTCTCTGTTGATTGGTCTGTCCTTTCAGCAGTGCCACCTTGAGTACTGCAGTGTCACCTGAGTCTTTGGCTCAGAAAATATTGGTCCACCAGCTCTGTCTCCTTCAGTATTCTGTTGGCTTTTCTGGATCTTTCGTCTCTACATGTACACATTAGAATCAGCTTAATGTCTTCAAATTAGCAGCGAGAGCTTTTGGTTGAGTTTGCATTGACTACGAATGCAGTTGGGAAGAAAAATACCCTTACAGTGTGTATTTTTCCAATGTGTGAAGATGGAAAATCCTTCTACTATGCACATCTTTGGTCTCTTTTATCATTGTTTTATAGTTTTTATATATAGTATTTCCACATATTTTGTTATACCCCATGCTTTATTATTTTGCTGCTTTTGTAAATAGCAATTTCTGTAGTATCAAATTACATCAATAAAATAATTATATTACTGGCAGACAGGAAAGCAATGGCTTTTGTATGTCTGCATGGTACCCTGCAACTTTGCATCCCTACTGTATGGTATCCAGGAGAGCTTTGTATTCTCCCGGAATTCTCATCCTCAGAAATCACATCATCTATGGACAACATTTCAGCTACCCTTCGCTCATTGCTGGGACAAATGCCTGACACTCAGATTAGTGAAGGAAAGGTTTCTTTAGCTCACAGTTACTAGAGGTTTCAGTCCATACTCAGCTGGCTCCGAGGAAGAGAAGCACAGGGCAGAGAGCAACATTTCATGGTGGACAAAGAGCAAGAGTACAAAGAGGGAGGTAGCAGCAGCTCAGGCAACTAGCTTCTCTCTTTCTTCCATTGAAATGCAAATCAACTGTCCTGGAGAAGGTGCAGCACCCACAATAATCAATCACAAATTCCAGAAGTCACCCCATGACTACATGAGGCTTTGGGGTGACACCTGTACACAAACCATAATATTCCACCCCTGAATCCCCAAAGACTTGTGCACGTCCCTTTATGCAAAAGACATTCTAGTCTATCTCTAAGAGTTGCCAAGGTCCCTACACTTTCAGCATTGCTGAAAAATCCAAGTCCTAAGTCTCCTTCAAGATTCAAGGCAAACTCTTAGCTTTGAGCCCCTGTACAAATGAAAAGTTAAACACATCCAACATTCAAAAGCACAAGGCACACATTACCATTCCAAAAGGTACACACAGCAGGATAGTAAGCATTGGGACCAACACAAGTCCAAAATCCCATTTAATGGGCAAACGTTAAATCCTTTAGGTCCTTGTGGAATACCTGAAGCAATCTGTAGTAAATTGTGAGCTCTATGCAGCTCTGCCTCTATGGCACTTGTGGTAGTAGCTCCCATGGCATCTCTCTTAGGCTGGCTTTGCTCCCTCCTTGCAATTTCCCTTAGACGATCCATGCTTCTGGCTTTTCCAGACTTCTGGGTTTTCCACTGAATAAGCTTCTCACTCACATATTTGCACACTGCCCTGTCAGGGATACACTACCTGGCCTCCCAGGCTTTCTTCTGAAATCTAGGTGGAAGCCTTCTTAACCTTAGAACTCCTGCATTCTCAATGCACCTAAAACCACTGCCACATGGACGGCGTCTGTGGAGACTTCTGGCACTGAGCTCACACAGTACGGCTGCTCCTGTTTGGGGGGCTCAGCATGCTGCTGCTGTCACAGAGCTGTCACAGAGCCCCATGCGCCCTGACGCAGGGGGCATCAGCAGTGACTGTCCCCTGGGGCAGTGGTCAGAGCGATGCTGGGGAGAAAAGGAAAGAAACAGACAGGACAGGACGAGGAGTGGAGGCGGCAGAGGGCGCAGCACAGGGCAGCCGGCGTGGCTGCTCTGGGCGGGGTCTTGCCTGCCGCCCTTCCTGCAGTGACATGAACTCATCCTCCACAATCTGGCCTCTGCCTGTGCACACTGTCCTCGAAGAGCTCAGTAAGCAGGCAGCTGGCCACCAGGAGGCTTGCGGAGGACGCAAGTGTGGTCCCTGTCCCTGGAGCCTGGCACCTGGAAGAGATCTTTGCAGGTTCACCCTGTAGGGCTTGCTCTGATGGAAACACTGACTCCGGCCCACTGGCCAGCACCAGCCTGTCCCTTTGTAAATGTCCCACGAAGACCAGTGACATGGCGGACAGCACTCCCCTCCTCAGGAGCTGCGTGGTCCCTTCTGCCCATGGGCTCCCTGCAAACAGGGTGCAGGGAGCACTCCCAGGAGCCAGGAGCCTGGCGCGACCCCGCAAGGCTGTGATGAGCACCCCTGCCCAACGCCCCTCCCGTGCGTCTCCCTTGCTGTACAGACCGTCACAGCTCCCCAGCACACAGAGAAACGCAAATCATCCACTTACGCTCTCCCACTAAATTCAATTGCCAATTTGCCTTTTTATTTCTTATACTTAAAATGATTTGCCTTCAAATAATCCACCATGAATTGTGTGTTTTATGACCCCAGTCAAGGGTGGGGGTGCCAGGAACCCCAAGATTTGCCCCCATTAGCAAAGAACCTGAGCCTCTGGCTTCCCTGGGCAGCAGCCTGAAGCACCTTCCTGCCACAGGCCATGTGTCCCTTGGCTCCTGCTGGAGGCACACGGGCATCTGCTCAGCTCCAACTTGAGCGGCTTATTTCAGGAAGGTGTTTCTGAGCCTTGGCTGTCTCAGCAGCCAAGGTGCTTAGCTATGGTGGACAGGGCCAGCCAGATAGCTCAGCAGAATAAAGCGCCTGCTTAGACAAGCACTAGAGGACCGGGTTCAGTCCCCATACTGTGTCAGCCTGCCCCTGGGGCTTGCTGAGGCAGGGTGTGGTGGCACGAGGCTGAAAATAGGAGGAGCACTATGAGTCCCCCAATCTGTGTAGTGAGACCCTGTAGGCCCTGTACTAAACACATTTAAAATGGGGGTGGACATGACCTGTGGTGGGCAGAGATTTGGCTTTCAAACCCTCAAGGTCCATTCAAACAAGTTCCAGAGGAGGCAGTGGCTTGGACGAATAAGCCGGAGCCCCCAAGCCTCAGCACTGCTCCCTGGCCAGCTTCCTCTGTCCTGCTGTGCCCATCCCATGTAGGTCTGGCTGTCCCTCTTCTCCCTTCCCTGAAGAGCCCACGCCTCCTGGCACCTGGGTGGGACTGTCAGGGCAGAGTCCAGGAACTGAGCATCTCAGACGCTGCAGGGCTCCGCTTCTTCCTTCGGGCTGGGCCCAGCTTTGGTCTCCATACCTGTTCACAGCTGAGCTGGCCACAGCTGGGCCATCAAGACTCTGGGCCTCAGGGGTCACAAAGGAAGCAGCATGGGAGCCCTGCTGGGAGGGCCCTGCATCCTGGAGCACACCCAGGAATAAGCCGGGGATCCGAGCGCACCCCGACCACATCAGGGCTATCCTTCCAGAAATCACAGGGGACTATGTGTGCCATTCTAACAAGCAGGAGTCACTGTATCAGGGGGCACACAGGGACAGGCAGAAACGAAGCATGCTGAGGGCCAAGTGGAGAGGATGGGGGTCGCACACCATGCCTAGGCACCCACTGAGCAGAGGTGCCACCCCACCCAGCAGAGGCCATGGCGGCAGAGGTGCACTCTGCGTCCCCCTGACCATGAGAGATGGCGGCCTCTGTGGGCAGCCTCCACACCTCCTTCAGGGAGAGAAAACGTGCCACAACTCTGGAAGTAGGTGGCCCAGAGGAGGGCCTGCCTGGCACCAGGGGCCGGAGCTGGCATGGGCCCCACACGAGACAATGTATTATTTATTGTCATGAAAGGCGAGGCTGGAGTTTTATCATAATACCTATGTCTGCATGAAAGAACTCGGCAGGGCAAATCCATAAACAGCAGGCGGCTTGTCTGCAATGACCTCTTCTATTGTTTTTATTTTCTTTCTTTATCAAAATAATGTTCAAAGAAAGAATTGTGGCTTCCCAGTCTGGTGGGTCAGAGGGGGCCGGCTACCATGCTGAGGAAGCCAAGCAGGAGAGAGGCTCACTAAGCCACAGCAGGAAAGACGCGGCCCCGATCTGCCCACACCTGTAGCCCGCAGGGCAGGCAGCAGGCAAGCGGCGGCCTTCTGGTCTGGTGGGCGCTGGTCGGCAGCGTCAGGGATTTCCTTCCATTCCAAATGTGCCGCAGAGCTGGGCCGCATACCTCCAGGGGTTGCTGGAGTCCAGGTGAGAACTATGCGACGCTGCCTGTACCACCACCGCCATGCCCCCTGTGCCACCACCGCCACACTCCCTGTGCCACCACCACCACGTCCCCTGTGCCACCACCACCGGGACCTTGTCCGTGACAGAGCTCTACAGTTTTCCCACCCTCTCCATCTGGTGGAATCCTCGTAAAAAAGCCTGTGAGACGATAGGATGACATTGCATGAGCAGCAAGTTTGGGACCATGAACTCTCCCAGGCATCCCTGATGTCCTGTCTTGCAGTCATCAGGAAAGAACAGGACAGGTCACATGGGACACAGCACCCCATGAGGGGTACGGGACCGGCCCCAGGACCAGTCCCAGGGGGTCTGGGAAATGGGCGGCTTGGGGTCTTTCTTCCTCCAGGGCCAGCTGGGTTCCTGCGGCCTCATCGCCCTTAGAAGCTGCCTCAGGCAGCGGAGACAGCACAGGAAAGCGAGTGTAAGGGAGGTAGCGGTGCCCAGCACCTCCGCACTGACACAGCAGCCCCTCACCCTGGCGGTCTCGACTTTCAGGTGGCTTCCGAATCCAGTTGTCAGGGAGACCCCAGCCCTGCCTGAGCAGAGTGAGTGGGCCCACGTGCCCACCCGGGCTCCGCGGCCATGGCATTGCTCACACACGTTCATTTTCTGTGGCATCTGGTTGATTTCAACTTCTACAAGCGAAGGAACTTGGCAGATGAATTATCGAGTTGGACAGCATTGACTGAGTGGATGGGCGGGTGCACTGGGGATAGACAGGTGGGAAGGTGGATCTGTGGGTGGATCATTGGACAGATGGGTGGATGGATGGATGGATGGATGGATGGATGGCGTACGGATGGATGAACAGAGAGGGAGGTGAGGAGATGGAAGAGTGCATTGGCTGGGTGGCTGGGTGGGTGGCTGGGTAGGCGAGTGGGCGGGGTGAGTGGCTGCCTGTGCGTGTGTAGACGGATGGAAGACGGGTGAGTCCCTGCCCTGCCAGATTCCATGTTGGGGAGATGGCTGCAGGAAAAAGTTAGAAATGTAGATGTGGCTTATGCAGTAAAAGCAAACCTCAAGAGATGCTGAGGGTACACAGAGG
>PVJA010012453.1:0-52016 GCA_004027025.1 Myocastor coypus | reverse complement strand
GGGGAAAGGGAAGGCAGGCCAAGGATCCTGACCCAGCCGGCGCGCGGGCTCAGCTCCCAGCTGTGGGGTTTGGGCTGGGCTGGGACAGGAAGTTAGTCGCGGGAACGCAGAGGCGGGGCAGAGGGGCGCAGGGGCTTACCCGCGGCGGGTGCGCAGGCTCAGCTCCCAGCGGTGGGTTGTCTACCTCCTTATCAGTTAGCTGGTTACAAATGTCAAATGTTGTAGCTTCTACAAGATCTGCCTGTTTTGCTCATATAGGAAACAGTATTACTAAAAAATAAAAATAAAAAAAGGAAGCAATATTACTTTTTGATTCTGTGCTCTATTTTCAGAATCATAAAATCATAATGTCTATAAATAGGTATTTTTGAATGAATGATATTTAGGTATTAAACGTTTAACTTTATGTTTCCTTTAAACTACCCACCTCTATCTTATAATCTGAGCAACTGCTTTGAAGATAACAATGACCATTGCTGAACTCCTATTATCATGTTGTGAAATTCTGTATCATTGTTTTTGTTTTCTTAAAGTAAAAAAAAAATTTTTTTTTTCAGTACTGGGGATTGAACTCAGGACCCTGCACTTGCCAGGCAAGTGCTTATTCCACTGAGCTATCTCCCTGGCCAAAAAAAAAAAGTTTTAAATAAAGAACTGGAAAAAGGTCAGGGGTTCCAGTAACTGAGGTCCTTCAGGGTGGAAGAAAAGGTAGAAGTTGCCCAACCAGTTAAATCATAAACATATAGTGATATTAAAAGTGTCAATAGAATATATATAACTAAAATTTTTACTGCTTTTGAGTTAAACTTTATATATTTTAAGAAAAGATTGATTATTTCCTATAAGAAAATTGGAATACCTTATGTTGACCTATAAACCATCTATCTTTACCTGACCCACCTAGCATTTTAAATTTTTTCTTAATTCTTTAAAATACTTATACTTAATGGGGCTGGGGAGATAGCTCTGTGGCACAAGTGCCTGCCTAACAAGTGCAAGGTCGTGAGTTTGTACCCCAGTCCCGCCAAAAACAAACAAACAAACAAAAAATAAATAAAATGTTTATACTTATAGTAGCGTGTTACTACTATAAAGGTCACATAGATGTCCTTATAGGAAAAGACACAAGGCCTAGTGGCCTGAGTCTGTTTCCCTGAATTCATTCTGAGTCTACTGCTTACTCATTCTATGGTTTATTTCTTATTTTCTGTCTTCATTAATCATCTCAACTGTAAAATAAGGCATAGAGGAAGTCACCTTCTCTGTGAATTGAAGAGTAGTTACCCATTGGGTTGTTGGTCATTCGTCAGATACATAGGTACCGTCTCTAAGCAAAGGTTAGCACCGGGGACAAAGCAGCAAGCAAACTCAGTCAGTTCCTCCTCTGAGTTCATGTAGTTAATTTCTACTAATATTATAATTGCAGATTATAATAAATGATACGAGAATGTAACATGGACAGAGACCACTTTAGACAGAACAGCCAAAACAGGCCTCTTCCTCTTACATGATACAAGCTAGGACCCAAGAATAAGAAAAGGCAGCCATTGGCAAGATTTTGGGCCAGGGGGATAATAGATATAAAGACCCTAACTCAAAACAAATTCAGGTGTCTGGGAAAAGATACCTGAGGGCCATGAATGAGGAGTAAAGTAACAGATATGGAAGTGGGAGACGCAGGTGTGAGCCAGATCACCAGATTTATCAAAACGACTAAAAGGAAAGCATTTATCTTGTGCTGGGACATGGTAAGCTCCTGGGAAATGTGGGAAAGCATGGTTCTTATGATTTTTAGTGAACTTTGTTCTAATCAGTGTTTGTCATTCTGGTGAGGAGGGAAGCTCCAACTCTGAAAGCATAGGCTTTAGAATGCTAATTCTTGGTAAGGTTTCTTCATAGATGTGAAATGTGTTCCTTACCTGGAAGCATGTTATGTTCAGTGATCTCTGATAACATATGCAGTCCTTGCTGCTTAATGGCTTTTTAAACCATTAAGAGTTGCAAAGTGGAGCCATTTAATTGGATCATGTCTTCATCTGTTAACTGAAGTATTTACATAAAGAGAAACTTTGTTTCCTGCTAGCAATACATTTTTATATAACATTAAAAACATTATTATACCTGCTCATAAAGTGCCCTTTGGTACCACACTGCTTGGCTGTATTAATTTGATCTAGTGGTGTACCATTCATGTTCATGTTTTTGCTTGTATTATTGGTTGCCAATGACGTGATATTGAGTTGTAAATGTGACAGGTATTGTTTCCTCCGTCCACTGACTCTACAATATCTTCCCTTCCCAGGTAGAACTTTCTGCTCTTCAGTCCATGGTAGCTGTGCAAGAGGAAGAGCTGCAGGTGCAGGCTGCTGATCTGGAGTCTCTAACCAGGAATATACAGATAAAAGAAGACCTCATAAAGGTCTTTCAGAGCTTTTCATAGACTTTTGGAAATATTTGCAGTTCAGAGTACCTGTAGGGCACCTTCAAACAAAATATAGATATAGTGAGCTTCTTGGCCAGTGCTTGTCAGTCTCTCACTTGAAACTATGGTGGGCTCTTTCAAGAGAATTTCCCTTCTCAGTAGTGTTGTTATTAATGTGTTTACATCTGTACTTAACTTTTTGACCTCTAGGACTTGCAAATGCAACTGGTTGATCCTGAAGATATTCCAGCTATGGAGCGCTTGACCCAGGAAGTCTTACTTCTTCGGGAAAAAGTTGCTTCAGTAGAATCTCAGGATCAAGAAATTTCAGGAAACCGAAGACAACAGGTAAGTTATTACAATGCAATTTTTTTTTAATAAAAGCTACAAAGCCTATGAAGTGGTATAACTACATACAGAGGGATCAGTTGATGCTATTTCATTCAGAACCTTGGTCTGTGGCAGCCAGATACTGCTTTGTGGTGTTTGTGGTTCTGAAATGAGCAGTGGTTTTTCCTTGCTGTCATACATCCATCACCTCCCTCTCAACAGAATGTTCATCTACTGGGATTTAGCCATGTTCAGATTCATCCCAGTTAAAAAAAAATAGAAGCAAAACAAAGCTTGGATCATTCCATGTCTGACATTTTCAGTGTCAAACTTAAAAACACAATTTCCTTCTGTTTGCTCTCTCACTGCTTGCCTCATTCCAGTCTCACTTCTAATTGTGTCCTTAAGAGGTCTCTGTTACTCATTATCACAGATAATTATCTTTGTGGCACATATTGTCCCTCACAGTGATACTTGATGAATGTCTCTCCCCCATTCTACATAGTAAGCTTTTACCAAGAACTGAACAAAGCCTATCACATAGAAGGTGCTTAATAAATATTTACTGAGTACATAAACACTGAAAACTTCCCATTTTGTGTTTCCCTCTAGCCCATCCTTTCTTGCTTGTACTCCAGTTTTTTAGTATCTTTCCTACACTTCCGTCCTCTTTCTCCTTTTCTCATTCTTGCTCCTTTGTGTGACTTTGACTTTAAGGATTTAAAAAAAAAATACAAACTGCAATGACTATGACATTGATTTGAAAATTGAAATACTGCAGGCGGCTTAATTAATACGGTAGTGAGTTTGCATTAGCCATTCCACATGCTGATGCATTCTTTTTCATCGGTTTCTCAGGACTAATTGTGGTTTTCTGTCTCTCCCCACTGTTTGCATGCTGCTTCTTTCCGTAGTTGCTGCTGATGCTAGAAGGGCTAGTAGACGAACGTAGTAGACTGAATGAGGCCCTCCAAGCGGAGAGACAGCTCTACAGCAGTCTGGTGAAGTTCCACACCTATCCGGAGAGGTAAGAGGGTGACTTTGCCCTTTTAAAAAAAAGTTTAACTCCTTTTATTTTTTCTTTTTATTTCTTTTCTTTTTTCTATTAAATACAGGTGCTTATAATGCCAAAAAGGAGAGAAAGAAAGCTATTCAGTTTGTCATTTTATGTAGAGTGCTCTGAGCCTCTATGTCTAGCCCTGAAGTTAGGAACAGTGTATATATTGCATTGCTTTTGCAAAGGTTGAGAAGATAAGTACTTAAAACAGCACACTGCATTTAACAAGCACTCAGTGAATGTTTGTTTCTTTTCTGCTTCACACCCTCTTACAGGTTGTTCTGTTTTGTAAGTAAAGTTATAAAGAATGCTGGTATTCACTTAACACTAAAGAAAAACTACTCCTTTGTAATGGCCTGTGTCACCCCAGAACTATTGATAGCCATCATTATGAATATATTTTCTTATGCTTCTTGAATTTGGTCATGCATATTGCATATTTTAATTTTATATTCACTTCATTTTATTTTTCTCATTTTTCCTTTCTACTTAGCTCCTTTTTCTCTTATAATTTTTTTTTTTTTTTATTACTCACTTTCTTTTAATTTCTTACTGGGTTTTTTAGATGTTTTCTTTTCACCTCAGGAAAAGGAATCAAAGGAAATATATGATATTATCTTTTAAAGAGCTTCTGGATCTATGGTGTTTGTGGGCTGGCTTCTTTTGCAGAGCACTGTCACATTTGGTTACCAATGAGAAAATAGATGTCCTTAATAGCAGTCCTGCTCAAGCCTATCTTGCTTCTTGGTTTCATGTTTCACAAACTAAAGCTCTCAAATAATGCAGTTTCTCTGGTGTGGGCTATAGGAGTGTGAGATCAGTCCTTATAGAAGCTATATTTTTATATGGGATTGGTCCAGAATCTCACCTAAAAGGACAATTTTAAAGAAAGGAACAGGCTTGCTACTCTACCAGCCGTGAACTCACATGCCTCAACAAAAGACTGCATTCATTTGTTATGTGTTCTGGAGAACAAGCACTTAGAAAGTCTCATGGCCTGGAGTGACATTGATGGCTCTTTGAAAACAATGTGAGGACTCCTTACGGTTGATAGCTAATCCATTTTCCTTCCATGTGGCATGTTTAATCAGCTCTGAGAGAGACCGAACTCTGCAGGTGGAACTGGAAGGGGCCCAGGTGTTACGCACTCGGCTAGAAGAAGTTCTTGGAAGAAGCTTGGAGCGCTTAAGCAGGCTGGAGACCCTGGCCGCCATTGGAGGTGGGGAACTGGGAAGTGTGCGAGGTCCTCACAAGCATGCCTCCTGAGCCCTGGCTGGTCACACTGCAGCCCAGAATGGAAGCCTTGCTTTCACTAACCCGCAAGCCTGTTTGACTTGGGAGAATTAAAGGGTGACTCCCTAATAACAGAATTGGCACAAGTAGCATCAACTGCGAAGTGAAACTCACGTTAGTCTATGTGTATCTCACTGTCCATAGCTTTCCATTAAGTGGTAGAGATTGCAAAGTGTATTTGTACACTTAAAATCATTCCATTTTAGTTTTTCCATGGGTATTCATTCCTTTCCCTAGTCATTCCTCATTCCTTTATTCCTTCTGTGGGTCAATAAAGTTTATTCCTCCCCCTCTCTCATAACCCATATGAGGTGTTCTGTCTCATGTCATAGATGCATGTGTGTGTGTATTATTTTACTTTTCAATCAACTCCTGCTCTCTGAGAGCATTTTTAAAAATCAAGTAAAACAATAAAATAAAAATTCCAAGATGAGAGAAAAAGATTGAAAGAGTCTATAAGAATGAACTTGCAAAAGCAGTAAAATTATCAGAAGGCAGTTAAAGCCAGAAGACTAGTCTTAAGCCACATTAAAGAGTAGAGGCAAACACCAGTGTGCTTCTAGTAAACTTTTATCTCTAAAATTGTTTGAGAGTTGGCTAGTGAATGACACAGGTGGAATTAGGTTGGTGCATGTTTAGTTCTGTTCTTTATTTGTCCCTTCAGATTTTCTTAAGACATGGGCATGCTGTCTAGTAAGAACATGACTTCTAGCCAGGTGTGGTGGCGCATGCCTGTAATCCCAGCACTTGGGAGGCTGAGGCAGGAGGGTCGGTGCAAGTTCGAGACCAGCCTGGGCTACAAAAGTCAGCTCAAGGCCAACCTGAACTACATAGCCAGATCTTCTCTTAAAAAGACAAAAAAGAAAAAAGAACATGACTTCTAGAATAGTCTTCTATAGTCAGATTCTCTTTACAAAAAGATCATTGTCAATGTAATGCCCCCCTTTGAAATCAGTATTTTGCCACATAATGCATAGCCAGAGAAAAATATTTTTTTCTTTTCTTTTCTGGTAGGACTGGAGTTCGAACTCACAACCTTGTACTTGCCAGGCAGGCACTTTGGCCACGGAGCTACCTCCCCAGCCCCAAAATTATATATGTGTGTGTGTGTGTGTGTGTGTGTGTGTATGTGTATATATATATATATATATATATGTATATGTGTATATATATATATATACATATATATATATATATATATATATATATTTTTTTTTTTTTTTTTTGGTGGGACTGGGGATTGAACCCAGACCTTGCACTTGACAGGGAAGTTCTTATTCTACTGAGCTGCCTCCGCAGCCCCAATTTTATCTTTTTTGTTGTTGTACGGGGTCTCACTACTGACTCATAGTGATCCTCCTGTTTGTACCTCCCAAGTGCTGGGATTACAGGCACGCGCCACCACGCCCAGACTCCATCACAGGCTCAGTGCTCTCGAGTGGGGCCAGCACGGCAGGTGGGGCCAGAACCAAACCCTGGCCCCTGGGCTTCCCTAAGCAAGCACTTAATCCACTGAGCTATACTGCGGGCCCTATTTTTTTCTATGTTTCTATGCAATGCTACTGGGTAGAATACTTTTCTTTTCACAAGCTTGTATGTGTACACTTCTCTGTATGAAAATAAGTAATGGGCTTTAGGCTGCGGGTGTTTGAGTAATGTAACATGAAATGCCACGAATCTGTGTTCTTAGGTTTTAGTCATTATCTCTACTTTCTTGTGGCAATATGAGAGCTGCAAAGAAAAGGCACCAAAGATTGTATTTCTGTTGTCTTAGGTGTCAAGTGTTTGAAAAGCAGTTAGCATTACTGTGAAGCTTTGTGAGCATAGCACCATGAGGTTTCTATTTCTATGAGATATAAATTTCCTAGATTGGAAACTGGGATTTCACTTAGTTTAAATGTGGAATTAAGGGAGCGAGGGCTCAGACTTTCTAGATGGAGCACCCTTTCTAAGCTAAGTGAGTCACAGTTATTTTACTTTTTCTGTTTTTACATGGCCCTTTGTTTTCTTCACGTTCTTCTGCAGATATTGCTTGCACTATATCCTAAATCCCATCCAAAGTTCTGCAACCTTACTGGTACCAATAGTAGAAATAAAGTAACCCAGAGAAAATGTCTTCCTGGAGAAACACCCTGGACTCTTCTAAATAAATACAGTAGTTTGCAAAGATTGATAGCTGCATATTATGGATTTTAATAAATCCTTGGGAAGAAATGAAAAAGACATAGGAATATAAGTGAAACCATCTACTTTTAGTAATTTCATCATTTTAAGAGACTCTTTCCTGAACAAAACTTTAAGTTAAACGTTCCACAGGTAAGGAAGAGGGTAGTGGAATTGAGCGGAACCCACTGAAGACGAGTCTTGTCATTATAAAATGGCATTGAGGAAGCCCCTTAATCACTCAGCCATGTGTGTTTCTGATTGCTGTGATTATAGTAATACCTGTTAGTGATTACTACTGTCAACTTCTAATAGTAGGTTGGTAGAAAGATAAATTAAGAGTTTGATTGTAATACAATAAATGTGACTGAACCCTGCTACTAACTTTCTGGTCCTTGTAGCTGGAATGAGACTTCTAAACAATGCTACCTGGAAAGAACTTACTGGTCTAACAAGTTTTTGTGATAATTTAACATATAATAATTAGAGTATACAATTCTAGTTTTTAATTTCTATCTGTAACCCAAAGACAGATGATAGGATCGGATGTACTATGCACATGATCACGTGTAGTATGATATAATATGCTTCCATTTCTCTCTTCAGGAGCATAGACTTACTGGATTCTACCTTTGTCAGAGATCTTTCAACATTGTAATGATTTTAGACAAAGCGTTATGTGCATATAGAAGCTTGTGCTTTAATAAAAAAAAAAACTTGGAGGAAAATTGATGAAATAAATTTTTACTTAGGTCATGCTTAATTGGAAACAGAACTTCAAAAAATACATACTCATATCTTTTGTGTCACATTTCTTTTTCAATAATAGTAGACTAATGGATTTTAATCATTTTTAGAACTATAGAGTTGAAAAAGACATCTGAAAGGATTTATTTAATGAATGAAATGGATGTTCTTATTATAGATATTTTCCTTCTATATTGCAAGTTTTTGTTTTTGTGGAGCTAGGAATTAAACGTAAAAGCTTTGTGTGTGCAAGGCCACTGAGTGATACCTTCTATTGTAGGGTTAAATCACTGAAATCTGAGGACTTTTAGACCCTAATAGAAACCAACATTTTTTAATCTCTTTGCTAATTAGCCAAGTTATAACTTTTTGGGGAACACATGATTGTGCTATTTTCATGTGACAGCCTGTGTTGGAGTAGATTTTTATTCCATATTCTCTACTTTTGCACACCTCTTCAGAGGTGCAGAGAAGCAATATTACTTTTTTTTTTTTTCTTTTTTTTTTTTGGTACTAGGGATCAAATTTAGGACCTTGCACTTATCAGGCGCTTACATTGCTGAGTTATCTCCCTGGCCCAGCAATATTAATTCTTATGTAAAATACATTTTTCCTTGTTCACGCTTTGAAAAAGATGTCTCAATTACATATATGACAAAAAATTATTCAGAGTCAAGAAAAATCTTAATCTCCATATGATCCTAGCCAGTAGAATTAGTTTCTTTACAAGATTGTTTAGCATATTCTGCCTATGCAGTTCATACATGATGTGGCAGATGCCTAAAAGGCCTATCGTTTTAATGCTTATTTGTACTTCTAATAGGAAGAAGTTGCACTTAGATTTTTGAGTATTGATTTCAATCCTCTCTACTTTGATTTTTAAGTTGAATCAGCAATCTAACTAGGGAAAGAAACAGTAGATCATACTACAGCAAAAATCGTTCTTCAAGAAGTAAAGATTGACTCACCTAGCTAAAGTTGTTTTCCTTTGGGCTATAATGCTAAGGACAATTATAATACTTTTGCTTTCCTTGAGAGCTACTATTAGAATACTTTAATTCCAATTGTTTAGATAATCATTCTTTTCTATTTCCATGGGTTTTTTGTTTGGTTGGTTTTTGGCACAGAAAAGTCACAATCTTCAAAATTGTGATTCCTGAAAAATTCAAGTTGCCTCTTCAACAAGGACCCCACTAGGCAAATATGCAGCCAGCGTCCTGCAGGGAAAGTTAGCAAACTTTTTGTGAGTTGGAAAAAAAATTAGTAATCCCACACACACACAAATGTTAAGCCACACACATATCTATCTTGCTTTGAAATTATACAGGGAAGGACAATAAATAGTTTTTGAGACATTCATGTCTTGTAAGACACAAGCACATATTTTCAGGTTTTTCTTAAGTTACAACTCAGCATTTCTTTTTCTTTTGGTGGTATGGAGCTCATGTATGGCAACCCATAAATAAAAAATACAAGGAATGAGTCCATGGACAGTAAGTTGTTATCTCTGCAAGGCAGTTTCTGAATTTTAATGTATTTTGGAACATGGATTTAAGCTACTCCCTCACCACTTGTAGCAAATTGCTTAAATACATTTTATTATTATGAAAAAACACATTGGTTTTATGCAGGCTGAGTTTTGTCAAGGTAAGTCCTCAACTTCCAGTATAACCAGATGGGCCAGGGTGAGTTTCCCAAATACAAACTTAGGCTTATAATTTTCCTAAAAGAGAATAAGAAATGGGAGCACAAAACCCTAGAACTGACAACACTGATTTATCAGATTCCAAATAAGGGAATAATTCAACTTACAAAGTGATGTATTCATATTTTTGTGGTTTTTTTATTTGTTGTTTAAAGTCAAGTTCCAGAAATAAGAATTTGTCGTGCTTCCTCTTGCAAACAGATAAAATAGTTCAGAAACATCAGGGAATGTTTGACCTAAAATAATATGAAGAGGACTGTTACAGTATATAAACCAAATTGGCTTAATTATATAGTAATGTAATAGATTTAATAGATTTGCCTTTACTATGTAATGTAAGTTGGCACTGCTGCTTTGTGCAGTGCTTTCTTTATAAATAATGAATTTCTATGTCCATGAAATATTGTTAGTTTAATGGCAGAGCAGTTTTCTTGCTTCTATCACTTAAAACTCTATAGGCTATTGTGAAAAATTAATGATTCATAACAATTTCAGATGACAAAGGAAATGTTATATTAAATGGTCAGAAACTTGGCCATTAAATTATTTCTACTATTTTCCTTACAAATTATGTGGTATATTTTTCTTTGGAAGTTGATTCTTCATGGCACTGTGTTGGTAAACTTTGCAAATTTGTGCTAAAGCACAAAGTGTATTTTTTTTAAAGGGCCTGGGAAATAACTCTGTGGCACAAGTGCCTGCCTGGCAAGTGCAAGGTCGTGAGTTTGAACGTTGGTCCTGAAAAAAAAAAAAAACAACTTTTTTATATATAAGTATTAGAATTTCAGCTCCTTTAATTGAGACACAAAAAGTTGTTACCCAATAAAAGTATTGAAGGCCCACAGAAATTATTTGGTTTCATTCTTTTTTTTTTTTTTTTTTTTTTTTGAGACAGGGTCTCGCTATGCAATTGAGGCTGGCCTTGAGCTCACTTTTGTAGCCCAGGCTGGTCTCGAACTCGCACCAATCCTCCTGCCTCAGCCTCCCAAGTGCTGGGATTACAGGCGTGAGCCACCACGCCCGGCTTGGTTTCATTCTTAAAAGATGTATAAGGGAAGAAGCAAAAAGGATCCTATCTTTGTTTCCTTTCCTTTGTAGGAGGATCAGTGTATTGGTCATTGTAGTGTAATTTCATGTTAAGGCTCTGTGAGATGATATTTAACTAAAGGAAGGAATAAGAAGAAACTCAAGTGTTTCTGCTCCCCAAGTGACACTAAAGACACAGCATTGCAGTTTCCCCAGAAAAATGAAATGAGCTTTGTCATTCTCCCTGCTGAAGGAAAGTAGTTAGGACAGAGTTGAGGGTCTAGTTGGTATGCGGGTTGTACCATCTCTTTAAATGTTTTTTATTTTGTTTTTTGTCTCTAGCTATGTCACTTTAGGCAACTCAGTCTTTGACTCAGTTTCTACATTAATTGTGGTTAATATCATTATCCAAATGAGGCAAATAGAATGCAAGCAAGAAGAGTTCTTTACAAATCATGACACTGCAGAATAAGTACAGTGGATGTTATCTTCTGATCTTCCCAGGACAATCCTAACTTGTACATGTTCAGCTCATTTTAAGGATAGCTACAGTTGTTTATTGAACAAACACTCTTGTGGGGGAGAAAAATGAAAATCTGATTGAGATTTCATGCCCCAAAGAGTTCTTTGTATCATAGCTTGTTTTTTGTAAGGTCACTTGGAATAGCTGCTTTCTGAATGATGTGCAGGGCAAGCAGCCCTCTGGGCTGAGAGATTTGCAAGTTATAAACAAAAGTACTCCAAAAAGCAGTTAGGAGAGCTAACTGCAGTATTTCAAGCTTCTCACCAAAGAAAATAAGTATTCAGAAGTGAGGAAGAAGATACAGTAGAAATTGTCATCCTGTTAGCAGGCACAGGACTAAACCTGCATTCAGCTTTTGTAGTCCTCGGCTTTGTCAGCCCTACATTTTCAGACATAGGCCACTTTAGTTTATTATCAGTTACAGCAATCACACTGTTCCAAGGTGAGACTAACGGACAGATTGTGCAACAGGTGCTATTCTTTTTTTTTTTTTTTTTTCAATTTTAATTTTATTTATTTATTTTTTCTTGTTTCAGAACCTTTATTTGTTTATTCACTCATTTCCATGGCCAGCTCAGCCTGCTCCGAGGGCAGGGCTGGCGCAGCATGTGGTACCAGGGATCGAACCGCAGTCCCTGAAGCCACCAAGCTTTCCCAAGCAGGCACTTTAGACCACTGAGCCATCCTGCCGGGCCCCAGACAGGTGCTATTCTAAACAATTCAAAATCAACAAATCCTTTGAAGCTCACAACTGTGAGTTGGGCAATGATATTAACTGCAATTAATGTAGAAACTGAGTCAAAGGCTTTGAGTTGCCTAAAGTCACATAACTAGAGACAGAAACAAAATCAAATTTTTGTAAGAATAACTTATTTGCATAATGCTTGAATGATCACCTAAGAACTTTATTATGTCAGATATTAAGGGTTTATTTTATTTCTGTGCACTTTGTAAAGTCAGATAACTGTTAAGAGATAATTTCTAAATACAAATAATAAAAGTTTTGCTATCACTTCCAGTTTGCTTTGTTCCAAGCCTAGAAACTTTCAGAAAACACCTTGAGGCCTTCCACCAAAGCCTCAAAAGTATTTAATAAAATTTCAAACTTGAAGAACATGTAAAACTTAATCTTATAGAAGCAAGGTAACTGAGTAATAGATTCTTAATTTTCAGAGAATCCCAGCAAAGAAAAAAACCATTTTATTTCATATTAACTAAGCAGAAGGTTCATTGGTATAAAAGTACTAGTACCTTTCATTTGAAATGGAAATTGGAATTATTCCAATATAGCTGTAAGAATAATCTTTTGTTGCCTTATAAACGCTTGCAAAAAGGGCTCTAAGACAAAAGAAATTCCTTTATTTTCATTCATTTAAAAAATGAAAGTAGTAATGAGTAGGTCTAATGTGCACTTAATATACAGAATCTTGGGCCAGGGAAATAGCTCAGTAGAATAAGTGGTTGCCTGGCAAGCACAAAAGCCTGAGTTCAATCCCTGGTCCCAGAAAAAAAAAAAAAAAAATCAACCACAGAATCTTGTGTAAGGTAACTCATACCCATATTTTCTAAATTTTCAACTTTATCCCTCAAACATGCAAAAAAAAAAAAAAAAAAAGTTAAGCATTTTAATTCAGGTTAGTACGGAGCTGAGCAGCCTTAAAGCTTCCATAAATGATACACGGCAGGTTGCAAGTTAGCTAGGAAGAAAAAAGGGGAAATACCCTCCTCTTGCGCTGAGAGGGGCCTTTGTCTCCATCTAATTCTGGATGCAATCAAAACCAAGGCATTAAAAAAAAAAAAAAAACAAGGCATTCTGCTCCTAAGAAAAGAGCATTAGCTAGAAATGCAGTGGGTCACCAAAAAAGCCTACCAAGGTAAGTGGAAGGCAGAAAGTGTTGACAAAAATGAAACTAGTGACAAGTCATCTTTCCTAATCCCTGCTTTCCTCCTGGAGCCTAGCAGAATCACCTTGGAATGTGGGCATAGCATTGGCTACCACAGCCCACCACGAAAGGTATGGGGCTGAGGGCCCCAACCCCCGCAGCTGAGCTTTCTTGAACCATAGAATCATTCATTTTATAGCTCAGTACTCAAAAGGAAATGATACATAAAGTATGCCCTCTAAATCTGTCACTTAGCTGGACAATTCATTATTTTAAAAAATTATGACTTTTTCTAATCAGTTCAGGCTGGCCTTCAACTCAGATGGCCTTCAAATGCTGGAATTACAAGTGTGTCCGATTATACCTGGATGACAATTCATTGTTATTCTCAGAGAAAATAAGATCAAGAGCATCCATGTTGAACAGAAATTTTCTAAAGTAAACATAATATGACACAGATGTGCAAGTGAATTAGCAGCCTGGGTGCAGTGAATTTCCAAAGTGGCCAAAGCTTAGGGAGTGTTCATTCCCCTGCACTCAAGCAGTATTCTGAGCAATACTGTTCCTGGGCTGCACTAAAAGTGTTGATGTTAGAAATCCACGCTTTCCATTGCTTTCATGGATCGCTAATTCTGAGTAGTAGCGATGTCTCCCTATAAAGGGCTTTACAGAGTAGGATTCTGCCTTGGCCCTAAGTTAATGGCATTCATGACGCTGTTAGTACTGCAGGCCCGCTGATGTACCTCTCTCTACTTCAATGGGATCCACGTGAGCCACTACACAGACTGACAGGACCTTGCAGATACCAGGAAATGGAATGTGGGTGGCAACTGTGCCTCTTGGCTTCATCTATGGGGAATAATTTAGGCTTTCTTGAAATAAGTTAAAGAGTAACCACGCTGAAAGTAAAATGCTCACTTTCCACAGATCCTTTCATTCATGGATATCTAAGCTCAGGAGCAGGTTCTTTGTGTTAGAGGAAGAAAAGAGAAATGTGGTCTGACGAAACAATAAATGGTTCCTAATCTTCCAGACATTTTACTTTTCTTTTAAAGCAGTGCAAGGGATTGAACCTAGGCTCTCATTCATGGTAGACAAAAATCACTTGATTGTTGGCATGGCTCTTACATGGGCTAGCTATGTATGCCTGGATACGCCACCTAATCCTATTGATGATCTCTAGTCAGAAGATTTTAACAGATTGGTTGCTGAGGCCAGGGTCACAACCAGATCTTGAGATTCTCTAACTTGAACAGGTTCTGTAAAATACAAGGACTTTCCCAGTAGACATTCTTTGGCATTTTGAGGAAAAAATACTGTCATATGGACCATAGCTCTCAATTTAGAATTGTATGGACAATCTTTTATTCTAACATAAAAAGGAGGGTCATAAATTTGTCTTGTCCGAGATAGTAACCACTGGCCACATGTGACCTCTCAACATAAATTAACAATACACTCAGTATATCAATCTCACCATATATATGCTTAGGGGTCACATGCAATCTCTGTCTATTTATATTGGGTAGTGCAAGGACAGAACATTGTCATCATCAAAGAAAACTCTACTGCTCAATGCTATCCTAGACCCTAGCTCAAACCCAAACCACAAACTAGCTACATGTCCTTTAGAGCAGGAGATAGATGTTTGTGCTCTAAAATAAATGTGTCCATCTTTGGAGAATGAAAGGATAGATAAAATGCCATTTGGACAATTGAACAAGAATTTGAGAGAAATCAGAGAAGGGGTTAGAGGAAAGAATTAGGAAATTCCAGAATCATCCTATGACGCAGATTTTGACTAGGACTCAATTTTAGCAGGATACAGGACTCCCACAAGGGAGTTCAAAGATTGTCACCCTGTGCACAACTAATGTGTGAGTAGACCAGGGCTGTCCTAATCCCCAGGAAATAATAGGCCTTCTCAGCATGCAGTGATGGGAAAAGCATTAGTTATGTTTGTTCGGTATTACTTAAGAGATTACTGCATAGCCAGGAGGGGAAATAATTAAGGATTTTTTTCCAATTGTTGAGAGGAGTAACCACTCTATGCAGTCAGAACCAGCTTACTTGTCGAGGCTAGAGATTTGGTTAGAAAGTATCAATGATACAAGAAGGCTGGGTTCTACCTTCCCTGCCAACTAGAAGGAAGGCCATACAGATGGGGAAAGGAAGAAATCAGAGGCAGATGGCAGAGAATATATGCCTGCTGTCTAGGAACCATCTTGGGGCATCACCTTTCTCTTCTGGACTTGCTTCTAGGTGCAGCTGCGGGGGATGATACCGAAGATGCCAGCACTGAGTTCACTGACAGTATTGAGGAGGAGGCTGCACACAACAGCCATCAGCAAGTAAGTCAGAGTCAGGTTCTGTGCTTCCCAGGGAGGAAAGCACACAGCCCTTCTGGGGTCTGATGGTCTCCTGCCATCCCAGTGCACTGAAATGAGAAGACATCCTCATACATAAGCTATTTCCCAGGCTGTTTCCTGTTTCTCTAATCCATATCCTCAGTGCTTTTTTTCTCTAACCCACACTTGTTTTTACTGTTTCTGTTTCTTCTAATTCTTGCCCCCTTTCTACCCATCTTTGCCCCTGTCTATTGTCTGTAGCTATAGATTGAGAAGAATTTTTATATACAAGACTATGAATACTTCCTGTTTTGGGCTTTTGTCATGGAAACCCACTACAGAAGACAGGGAGACTTCGAAGGGCCTCTGAGAAAGGTAATAGGGTGGAGGACCTGGGAAGAATGCAGTCTGAGAAAACCATAACTGGAATGCCTCCACAGCAAGGATCTGTAGAATCTCATTCTTCTGAGGAGGACTTTGCTGTACAACCTGACAGCCTACCCAGGTTGTGACAAAGTTAATGATCAGAAGACAATACTTCAACAATAAACCCCTTGTTGTGCCTCAGAACTTGATATTCAAGGCAGAAACATTGTTCGCACCACCATCAGAGATAGTATGGTTAACATGGTGTCAAGTCTAAGAACGTATGTCCTGAACCTCAAAGACTAAGTCATCCACAGTCATTATGCCTGACAATACAGCACTCCGTGGGACTCCTAAGTGTCTCTACCTTGTCCAGTGACATTTAACAGTTACACTCTCAAGGGACCATACTTGTGACTTTAAGTTGTTACATAGAGAGTGGACTGTTGGGGGAAAATAATCCCAATGTTCTGTAAAAGCAGCTTGGATTTTCTAGTGATAGCTTTGTTAGAGTTTCTAGGAAGGAGGAATAAGGTATCTTGGGTCTGCCTGTACATTTATATAAGAAAAAGAAGGAACCATAGATAGACAATGACTAGAGCCCAAATGAACAGGCCCCAAATCATACACAATTTGGCACTCTTCAGCTCCTGAAGGCATGGCTAACTGTTTGGATACATCACGTAAGAGTTTGTTTACTTTCTACTAAGATCCTTCCTTTGTCACTCTAGCCATAACCTCGCTTCTCATGAGTTTTGCATCAGCTCTA
Source organism: Myocastor coypus (assembly GCA_004027025.1). Taxonomy (NCBI): domain Eukaryota; kingdom Metazoa; phylum Chordata; class Mammalia; order Rodentia; family Myocastoridae; genus Myocastor; species Myocastor coypus. The sequence continues at coordinate 35,384 of PVJA010012453.1, read as the reverse complement.
CTTCTCTTTTTTGTTTGAACAGCCTCTTCTGATTCTGCCTCACTGATGGATGTGACTAACTTAATTATGGACAGTACTGCCCCTCTACACAGATGCCTCTGCCCAATGCTCCAAGATCCTAGCAAGGATTTTGGGTGAGAGAAAGACCTGTAGGGTGGGCAAATGTCCACTGTAAGATATTTAGACTAGGATGTCAGTAGGTCACTGATGGTTCTAATCTCTGTGGGTCAGGATAATCTCCAGAAAAACAAACAGGAGACACAGACATGAGGACAGTTAGATTCTAATTGATATAATCTGGAATACTTTAGGTAGTGCAAGTCTGGTAGGCAAACCAGTTTTTCAAGTCATTTCTTCAGATTTCAGCAAGACTAGGACCAAATCCTACTTTGAAAAGCTCAGCCTAACCCTGGAATAAACACTTAAATGGGGCATAGCATAATTCTTGATGTATAACTTGGAATAGAAGATGCTTATAACTATAAGATAACAAACTTCTGGGTTAAGACTTGTGATAGAATGTCATCCAGCTGGGCAAGCACCATCTTACTATAACCTTTTCTTAAAAACCAGTCTTCACTTTTGGGTAAGAGAAACCTTCATGTGTAAAATCATAAGTTTACATCTTAGCTGCACTTTGAGTTTGTGACTCTCCTGCTACCAGTTGAATAAAGCTTGCTTTGCTATAACTGTTTGTGTCCAGATTCTCAAAAATGTATTCACTCATTTCCAGGGAAATGATCCCTTGCATTTAGGCGCTGAGTTCCTCCTTGTGCTCATAAAAGAAACTGTTCTTGACATCAAGCTCCCTGTTTACCCCAAGCATATGTCTGTTTCTCCTAATAATCACACCCAACTTTGTGTTCCAGGGCGAGACTCACTCTTTAACCCAAGTAACTTGTTCCTCGTTTTTGTACACACACACCTTAAGAAGCCTCAGGTCTGGCCGTGGTAGTCATTCCTCAATATGTCTCTAACAAAATTCCAGTCTCAACAAATGTAACCTCTGTGATAACATAGGGACTTCCTTTGAAAGAAATAAGAATAATCAACTATTTCTTTTCTTCATCTGAATTTTGCAGTGGAGAAAAGTTGATCAGAAACAAGATTCAAATACAGAGAAATCAGAAAACTATGATTAACCTGAGAAAAGATTTTTTAAAAGTTACCTTTATTATTGAATCATAATGATATGCATTAGATTTATTAATTGATTGGTTGATTGATTGCCATACTTGGTATTGAAACCAGGGCCTTGGCACATGTTAGGCAAGTTGTCCCTCCTGAACGACATCCAGCCTTTAGTATTTTATCTGGAGACACAAAGTTTCCCTGAGTTGTGCAGGCTGACCACAAACTGCTTGTCTCTTACTTTAGCCTCAGTGTGATGTTGCAATATATGTATACAGTGTGGGGTGGTTAAATCATGCTAGTTAATATATCTATCACATGTTTACAATTTGTGAGAGATATTTGAAATTCACTTTTTATTATTTTCAAATGTATAAGACATGATTATGGAATATATTCACCCTGCTGTACAATAGAGATCAGAACCTATTTCTTCTATTTTAAAAAAAAATGTATTTAGTATAGGGTTTACAGGGTCTTACTACACATATTGGACTCATGGTCATCCTCCTGTTTTCAGCCTCCCAAGCACTGAGATTACAGGCACGTGCCACCACTCCTAGTCTTATTTCTTCTGTTTGAAACTTTGTACTCTTTTATAATTCACCTTCATCTTTTCCACCCACAGGATCTAGTAACCATCATTCTACTCTCTAATCCTATTAGTTCAACTTTATTACATTCCACATATAGGTCATGTAGGTGAGGTCATGTGGTAGTTGTCTTTCTGTTCCTGATTTACTTCACTTAGCCTGATGTCCTGCTGATCCATCTAGGTGACAGCGTTTTCCCCTTTTAAAGCTGAATACACTCCTTTGTGTGTGTATACCATATTTTCTTTATCTATTGAAGAGCACTTAGGTAGCCATACCATGACGTATGATGGCTATTATACGTCATACTACAATGGCCATCAGAGTGCTGACATCCTCTGATGCATTCATTTCAGCTCCTTAGTGGATCATATGGTAATTCTATTTTTAGATTTTGAGGATTATCCATACCATTTTCTATAATGGCTGTAGTAATTGCCATTTCTACCAACATTTTATGAGTTTCCTTTCCTTGGCATTCTGTCCAACACTTCTTTTTTGTTTTGGGGTAGTGGGTAAAAACCAATCTAACAAATGTGAGGTGATATTTGTGTTTTTATTTTAGCATCCACCAATGATTAGTGATGCTTAGTATTTGAGCAAAGCTAATTTTAGTCCTTAGTGATGTCTGAGAACTACCGTATTATAAGACACACTGTATAACACAAGGATAAAAACAAAATAACTCATTCAGGTTAGAAATTATATACACAGCACACCCCTTCAGGGCATATAGGATCATAGCAAAGGGTTGAATTGTATAGCACCAATAGCACAAATATATTCAGTAATTTGAAAGAAAAAGACAAACTATGAGAGAGGTACAATTAAAAATAGATCTAATGCATACCACCTGATGCATAATACCATGCATATTAGAATGTTTCAAGTTTTAGAATTACTCCTTGAGGGAAAATATAAATATTCGCCTTTTATAGATAATGATAAAAACTAATTGAAAGTATAGGTTCTGAACCACCTTTCAGGGACTTAGTTTCATATTTAAAATTTAAAGTCATTCAAAGTGGACAATTAGGCCATATGGACCTTAAGATCTTCTTGGTATTAATGTATCATAAGTCATAATTTTTCTTTTAAAAGAAAATAAATTAAAATCGATAGAATAAGACAACGTGCATCCAGAAGACTCTTAAAAATGCATTGTCTTCATTAAAGTTAGATATTATTTTTAAAGAGAAGGAACCCTTAAGTTTCAGATAAAAATAAATATTGTGCCTACATTCAATACTTATGGTAATGTTCATTTAAATTTTAAGCACTTTATATTAAAAGATAGTATTACATAATTTAAGTGAAGGGTAGGATCATAAGCCTAAAAAAATGAGTTTATTCAGCATCCCATTCTTTACTATGCAGATGTTTGGTACCACATGCAAAGGGGCCACTAGCCTAAGCCTGGCAGCAGAGTCTTAGAGGTAGGTGTTGTCTGGAGCCAGCCAAATACCAGGCTCCCAAGCCCCAGCTGGGTGCAGATACCTAGGGACTGAATGAGCTGTGTCTGCATGACTCTTTTACAACATGGGTACACAGCTCTTTATAGCCTTTCACTACAGTACTTAATACATGCTATGTATAAATGAACCCTATCAAGGCAAAGAAGTCACCTTGATCTCACCAAACTTTGTTATGAGAAATAGCAAAAGTTACAATGCCTTTGTGTCAACCCAAGATGGTCTGTCAATCTTGACCCATATAAATTGCTGTGGACACTGTTCTGTTCAATATTAGTGATCTGAATCAAGGTGTAAAGCATATAATTAATTCTACAAATTATTTTTAACTAGGTGGCCATTATAGATGCACAGTAAACATTTAAATGGCTTTGATACACTACATGGTTCCAAAGTTAATCCCGAGGGGACTTGACCTTGGAAGCTACAAAAGATGAATGTTTTGTTATACAGGTCTTGCTTTAACTTGCCCTTGATCACCCAGCAGAAAAGCTTAATTACGAGACATAAAACACAGAGCTAGATTAGTATAATGAGCTGTAAGAGACTTAAATAAACAACCTCCAACATTGCCAGTTTCACCAGTAACCCACTGCAATTATGGAACACTGGACTATGTATACATCTGCTTCCTCTCAGTTGAAAGAGAAGAAATTTTTTCTTTTTTTTCTTTCCTGACCAATATCATTTAGAAAATGTATCATGTCCACACCCTGTGCTCTGTATAACTATTATGAGGACAATATGCAATATGTCAATTACTAAGAATCTACTACTAACGTGTTTTTTTGAAACTATCATATTGTTATTTCTTATTAAAAGCAATTAAAAAAATAAAAATAAATGGCTTTGATAGTCAGGAAATGTTTCTGTATAGCTAGAATGAATTTTTAAGTGACAAATATTTATAGATAAAAATGTCCTAGAAATAGCTAGGGGAAAATTTGGAGTTAGACTTGATATGAAGTTAAATGTAATTCCCAAAGGCTGCTCCTTAGAGGAAAAAGGAAGCTGACATGACATCCAGATATATTAATGTAGGACAGAAAGGCAGGAATCCTTATAGATAACATGCTCAGATTTTGATTCTATACTCTGAAAAACAGGGAAAACAACTGGAGAAACTTCTGTAATGAATGACAATATAAAAGTTCACAAATTCCCATTTTAGGAAAAAAAAAACTCATAATGTCTGCTTTGAGAAACATATTGTGAAGTTTTACCTTCTCACATGCTTAGATTGGTAGAAAAATTTGGCTGACCTTATTGCCTAAGTGTAATAACCAAAATATATAATTGGCTGCTGGGCAGACTTGCTGCCCTTCAACCCCTCGGTGGTGATAGCATGTGATTTTCCTGCTGCCAACAGAATTGAGCTTGCTTTGTTTTAGCTTCAGCTTCATACATGCTCTCTGACTGAGTGCTCCACATTCCTTCCTGAGTACTTCCTTCACACTTCTTCTTTGGAGTCTAAGTTATAAGGATGGTCTGGGGCACCGAACCATAGAATCCTGAGCCACAACCTTTGCAGTCAGGGCCCCAGAGCCATGGAGCTAGTGAAGTTTCTTGATTTGTAAGAAGACCTGTTTTAAAGTGTGTGTAAGAGTGTGTGTGTGTGTGTGTGTGTGTGTGTGTGTGTGTGTGTGTGTGTGCGCGCGCGCGCGCGCGCATGTTTTCCTTATCCATCTCTGGACTCTTCTCTTTGGCAATAATCCCTCTTGCTCAACAAATGTTGTCTCCCAGCCAGCATTGGTCTCTAGGACCTTCGTAGCTGGAAGACCTGAGACAAAGTTCTCTGTAGTTTTTCTTCCTATTGTTACCCCTCAAAGAGTGCCCTTGGAAAAATATGTTTCTCCTGGATCGTCCTTAATTATCTAACTTCTTTAAACCATGATTTTCTTTCAGCTCATCAAGGTAGCTTTGGAGAAAAGCTTGGCAACTGTGGAGACAGCAAGCACAACTCTTCCCACTCCTTCCCTGGAAGGAGAGGACAGTAACAGGTGTCTTCAGGAGGAAATGCTCCACTTGAAGGCTGAGATCCGCCAGCACTTAGAGGAGAAGAGGAAAGCAGAAGAGGAACTCAAGGAACTAAAGTCTCAAATTGAGGAAGCAGGATTCTCCTCTGTGTCACACATCAGGTAAGATGTTTTTCTTAGAGAAGGAGAGCCTACCGACCGCGAGTCACCATGCCAGGGACTCACCTCTCAGCTACCAAGGCATGTGTGCTGTCATAATGCTCTTTGTGCCACATCCTAGGCTTAAAGTCCTTGAAAATCCTTTAGACAAAAGTTAATAATATTGGATAATGCAACTTGGATATGTTGTTATCCAAACAAACCTGGTCTTAATTCAGTATAATAATGTCCACTTATGCCTGGCATACCTATGCAACCGTGGGTATATCCTCTTACATGTATTATTGCTGTCATGCTTCACTGATTGAAACACACAAGGAATCTCCTACTCCAGCAGTCTCACTGCTGCATGCAAAAGTTGAGCAGTCCCTATGGAGGAGGATGTAGATAGAGGCCTCCCATCTGCACTTACCTCCCCCTCACAGAAGCACGAGTGCCTGAGTCATGGATGAGCAATTTGATCATCTCTGATGCTTAATCAATATTATAAAGAGGCAAGTAGCTAACTCATTAACTAGACCAGATATATATATATATATATATATATATATATATATATATATATGTGCTTGGAAGGGCTGGAGATAGCTCAGGAGAATAAGCGCCTGCCTGGCAAGCACAGGGTCTTGAGTTCAATCCCAGTACCAAAAAAAAAAAAAAAAAAGAAAAAGAAAAAGTGCTTGGGAAACATTGATACTCAGATTAATCCATGTATTAATTCACTTCTGAGGGCTCTCATCACCGAGACCTATTGCTTTGAGTACACCTGTACAGCGGTGCAACTTGTAATTCATGGCTTATTCTTGCTCTGTATATTCCATGTCACTTCAGCCACTTTGAGCACTGGGCACCCAGCCTACAGTCCTTACTTCCCAGCTAAGGAAAGTGAGGACTAGTAGAGCTCAAGAGACTTCCTCAAGACAGCATAATGGTCTGCGGCTGGAGCCCTGGAAGCTGGGTTTTTTTAAACACATAATGCTTTTTTCTATATATTATATATTTTATCAAATAATTTTTAAACATTCTTGTAACTATTCTTTTTTTTTAAGAATTTTTTTTCTTATTTCAAAACCTTTGTTTATTTATTCACTCATTTTTATGGCCTGCTCAGCCCACACCGAGGGCAGGGCTGGCGTTGCATGTGGTGACGGGGATAGAACCACGGTCCCTGAAGCCACCCAAACTTTCCCAAGCAGGCGCTTTAGACCACTGAGCCATCCCGCCGGGCACTTCTTGTAACTATTCTAAATCTTGGTTCTTTCATGAGTTATAATAACTTTAATTCTACTTAAAGCATAAATTTTACTTTCACTTCTGTGTGTAAATTTCAATGAGATGCCATGCATACACAATGGTTCATGTCTTTAGATTCTAAATGTCACATGTGACATGTAGGTACTTTCATATTTTCTTTGTTTTTTTTCTGATTTACTCACTTGAAACTGATTAATTTAGTACCCAAACTTAAGTAAGAAGTAGTGATGTAGAAGATATAATCTATGTAATCCTTCACCCATCCTTTCAGGACTGACTTTGCTTTCATTAAATATAGGCGGTTTACCCCAAAACATAAATTTATAACATGATGCTAAATATTCTTTGCCATACTGTACCACATGTGCCCCTTTCTTTCTCTCCCTTTCTCCCTCTGTCTCTCTTTCTCTCCCTTTCCAGTACTTCTCTCTTTCTCCCCTACATTCCAGTTTTGGTAACATACCTGCCCCCGCTTCTCCATTGAAAAGCTGCCTCATAGTTTGTCTAAATTTTGTATCCTAAAGTATTTTCTTCCCTGAACCATACCAGACAAGTTCTGCTGCTCCATGACTTCAGGATGCCAAGAAATCCAGTCTAGATGCACAGCCAACCCCAGACCCTCGGGCTGTAAATTGATTCTCACCTTTGTCACTTCTAGCTCATCACTCTCAGTGGAGCATGCTTAAGCATCACCTGTGGGACTTAATTGAAATGCAGTGTCCTAGGCCTCAGCTGCAAAGCTGTTTTAGAAGAACTCCAGGAGACTCTGCTTTGGTGTTGCTCAGGTCCACTATAGATGTACTATAGCAGGGAATCAAGGATTCTGGACTGTAGATCTTGAGCTAATCACGCCTATGTGTAGCTTCTCTAACATCCACTAGTGCTGTAATTATGCTCCTTGTGAAAGTGTCATAATCTTTATTTTATTTGCAAAGAGACTGAGGCCCAAAGAGGTTATGTAAACTGCCTTGTGAGAGCTGTCTTTTATTACCTCTGTTCAGCCCCAGCAAAGGATGTGTCAGGGGAAAGGGTTCAGCATTCTTGAAAATCAGTTATTTTAAGCAATGTTATTTCTTCTTCTTCTTCTTCTTTTTTTTTTTTTTTTTTTTTTTTTTTTTTTTTTTTTTTTTTTTTTTTTTTTTTTTTTTTTTTTTTTTTTTTTTTTTTTTTTTTTTTTTTGTATTTTTGAAACAGGGTCTCACTATGCAATTCAGGCTGGCCTTGAGCTCACATTTGTAGTCCAGGCTGATCTCAGACTCACAGTGATCCTCCTGCCTCAGCCTCCCAAGTGCTGGGAATATAGGCATGCACCACCACGCCTGGCCAGCAATTTTAGTTCTTCAAAATAAAAATTTTATATGCCAGGCATTTGTGGGCCCTGAGGGTTTAGGCTGAGCAGATCACACAGTTTCTGCTCTCATGAAGGTTAACTCTTACCACATGAACTAAACATATAGGATATTATTATTGCATAAGTACATACAATAATAGGTATTGTGTTATTTATTTCTTATGTGTCCCTAGATGCCAATTTATTAGTTAGTGGTTTAAGACTGAGTACAATTAATAGAGCTATGGGATCCATAATGATAAGTAGTCATAGGTAAGGTTCTTCTTATTCTTTACTTCACAGTGTAAATACCTTTGTGTGTCCAGAGGCCACTGAAAATTAGAAACTACTGTGGGACAAAGTTTTTTAAAAAAAGGTCTGGATTGGGAGTCTTGAGGCCAAAAGTTTTAGTGATCATGATGCTACCAAATAGCTGTGGAGATATTTAGAATGGAGAAGTCTTTTGCTACTATTGATCCTTGATTTTTTCATGTATGGAGTAAGGGTGCTGTTATAATTGTCTGAGGGTGTTTCGTACTCCTAGTACCTCTGAGCCTACCATGGACTGGGATGTGGGTGAGGGGACTGTGAGGAGTGGTGCTCAAGATCAGGTCTGGCCCTTGATTGTGTGCCTCTCACAGGAATACTGTGCTGAGCCTTTGCCTTGAGAATGCAGAGCTGAAGGAGCAGATGGGAGAAGCAATGTCCGATGGATGGGAGATGGAGGAAGACAAGGAGAAAGGCGAGGTGATGGTAGAGACTGTGGCCCCCAAAAGGGGTCTGAATGGGAATAGCCTTCAGGCTGAGTTCAGAAAGCTCCAGGGAAAGCTGAAGAATGCTCACAACATCATCAGCCTCCTCAAAGAACAGCTGGTATTGAGCAGCAAAGAAGGGAATAGTAAACTTAATCCAGAGCTCCTTGTGCATCTGGCCAAGGAGATCAACAGAATGAACACGGACCTGGCTTGTTCTCCTGGGAAACCGCAACACCAAAAGGAGGATGCTGTGACCACAAGGCCTTGCCCTAGACCCCAGAGTCTTGACCTGGGAGCAGCCACTGCAGTGGATGCCCACCAAGTAAGTGAGGGCATGGCTGGAATGGAGAACAACTGGAGAAGGGCTGGAGATCGCAGTTTTTATCTGAACTTTTCTGTCTTGTGGGTGGGAAACTGTACCTTTGGACCATAAACAGTAGATGGTAATGATAAAGGCACCCATTCAGCTTCAAATAGGCATTACAACATAATACCACAAATATTTCTTTTTTTTTTTTTTCTTTTTTTGAGGCAGGGTCTCGCTATGCAATTCAGGCTGGTCTTGAGCTCGCTTTTGTAGCTCAGGCTGGTCTCAAACTTGCAGTGATCCTCCTGCCTCAGCCTCCCAACTGCTGGGATTATAGGCGTGCGCCACCATGCCCAGCTTCACAAATATTTCTTAATTACTTAGTTTTCCAGGTAACATACCAAGCAGTGGAAGACAATAATGAGATTTGACTTATACTTTAAGACACTCAAATGATAGGGAAAATGCCACAAAACACATCATTTTTAATAGAACATAAATGCTATAATATTTGGATGTGTACTAGGTTTTAAGGCAGCCCAGAAGTAGTATCTAATAACCTCTCTTCCTTGTCACTGCCCTATCCATCTCAGTTTATCACAAGTGTCTATGTCTGAGACTCAGAAAGGATGGGATAGTCAAAGAAAGAAGCTTTACCAAAGGCTCACTGAGATGGAGAATGCAAAGATTTGGCCTTGGCCATGGCGACTGGCATTCCAGGAAGGTTAAGTGCAGGTTTCCACCCCTTCCCTCCCACCTCTGAGTAGCCATTTGCTGAGAGCTCCTCTGCAGACTAGACTGGCACTGTGCTATGTCCCTTGGATATGGAGATGCATAAAACATATCTCAGCTCTCTGGGAGCTCTCTCTGGAAAGCAAGCAACTGCACAAAGGCATGAGAAGTACTGTGGCAGACTCAGGGTCAGGGTACAGTGTACAGCATCATGAGGAGAGAAATGGTTATCACCCCATGGGGGAGAGCTCAGGAGCGTCTTGCTGTGCTGAGCCCTGTTTTGGCCTTTTCATAGCTCAGTAACCAGCCCCAGGCCAAGGAGCGTGGGCCTCAGTCAGAGTTTAGCCTGCCGGGGTCCACCAAGCACCTGCGCTCCCAGCTGGCGCAATGCAGACAACGCTACCAAGATCTCCAGGAGAAGCTACTGATCTCAGAAGCCACAGTCTTTGCCCAGGCTAACCAGCTGGAGAAATACAGAGCCATATTTAGTAAGTATAGCACCAAGGTCACTTCATTGAAATCTTTCTTCTGTCTGAGATATTACACACTGCAGATTTTACTTTCTGCCCTAACCTCTGGACAAGTTCATTCCTGAACATGGTTTTAGAACTATGGGTGTGCATGTCATACTTTAATCTGCAAATATAAAAGGAGAATATAAGAAAAAAACCAGCCGGGCGTGGTGGCACACACCTGTAATCCCAGCACTTGAGAGGCTGAGGCAGGAGGATCGATGCGAGTTCGAGACCAGCCTGGGCTACAAAAGTGAGCTCAAGGCCAGGCTCAACTGCATAGCGAGACCCTGTCTCAATAAGACCAAAAAAAAAGAAAAGAAAAAAAGCATGGTTTCAAGGTTCTAGTGACTGTAAAGGGGGGAAGTGGGCTAACAGGTTTGCTGATTTCTGGTGTCATCAGTAAATTCCCATGCCTCTCTTGGAGCAAGCAGCATGTGGTGCCTGGTTATTGAACCACAGTCCCTGTGTGCTTCCCTAAGCTTCCCTAAGCAGGTGATTTAGATTGCTGAGCTATCTCACTGGCCTCCTCTCTCTTTTTTTTTTTTTTTCTTGTTTCAGAACCTTTGTTTATTCACTCACCCTTATGACTGGCCCAGCCCGCCCCGAGGGCAGGGCTGGTGCAGCATGCGGTGCCGGGGATCAAACTGAGGTCCTTGAAGCCGCCCAAGCCTTCCCAAGCAGGTGCCCCAGACCACTGAGCCATGCCGCCGGCCCCTGGCCTCCTCTCTTAACAATTTTTTTTTCTTTCCTTCTCTTTGCACTATGATAGAATCTTTCAAAACATGCCATCATTTTGGAATAGAATTAGCAGCACATGGCAGAACTTCTTGCAGTGATGGGCATAGTCTGTATCCATATTACCTGTGACTATTGGGCATGTGAAATGTGGGTAGTGCAAGTTGGAAATGTCCATTTTTATTTAACTTTAATTAATTTGACATAAAATATCACATGAGGCTAGTAACCACCTTATTTGACCATGCTGGTATTTCTTGGAGGCTACATTAATTCATCTTCATTCAGGTATTTACTGAGCCACTGGGGATAAAGTCCTTGCTAGTTTCATCAGGGGATCCAGAGATCATAATATGTAGTACCTAACTTGAAGATGTCTGGTCCCAACTAAGCCTATTTATCACAGCCAAAGTCAGCAGTAGCAAATACATGTTTCCAGGGGCAGAAGAGGAGTCCTGCTAACTGGAGTAAATGTTTTCTTCTTCCACCTTTGAGTCCAAAGAAGCAGGTGTATCATTCTAAATTTGATCTTGGCAGTGTATGTGCCACTAAGCTTGCAAGGGTATGTGGGAAGTCCACCTACTCCCTTACGCTGCTGTATCCTTCTGAGCAGGTGAGTCCCTAGTGAAGCAGGACAGCAAGCAGATCCAGGTGGACCTCCAGGACCTGGGCTATGAGACTAGCGGCCGAAGCGAGAATGAGGCTGAACGGGAGGAGACCACCAGCCCTGGTAAGTGCACAGGTGTGGGGCTTCCTTTCCCTCCCTGGAGTCAGATGCTGCATTGAGAGGGTGTAAGTCACTCCCACATCTGATGAGGAGTGGAATGTTGTGGCAGAGGAAACACAGGACCAAAGAGGGACCAGAAGTTTGGAGAATTATTGCCCAAAAAGAGACTAAATTTGAGTTTGAACTTCCATAGTAAGTCAATGGCATGCTGCAGTTAATAAAAATAAAATTTGGTCCAACTTATTGTCATAGAAAAATACTAAAACCTATGTTTAAGGAAGAGGCTATATAAACCATAAAATTAAAAAGTTTCTCTTTTGCTTATAAAAGAATTATAATCCCAGGGCACTCCCAAATTGAAACTGAGGAGAGAAACACTCATGATCACTCTCATTCTTGAGATAATGGGGTATACCAGTTAAGATCAGAGGTCCAGGGAACTAGATTGCTTTGTTCAAATCCCTACTGTGACCTCAACCTATTGAGTACTTGTATCCATTAAATAAGTAAATCTTTACAAAACATGCTAGAACAGGATTTGGACCTACTAAAGTGCTGTACATTAGTTCTCATTCTGCCTGCTGAAACAACAAAAACATCTATTAACACGCAGGGATCTTATCTTCCTAAGCCTATTTTTCACCCAGTTGTAAGTCACATCATCATAATGTGTGAAAGCACTAAACCATCGTAACATGAGAGTATTAAACTTTCAACATGCAAAACTGTTTGGCTTACATTTCTCATGTCATTCTAAATATATAAGCCCCACATTCATGTTTCACTTACGAGACATCAGTATATGTGGAAAGGACACAGGACATTGGCATATTTGAATTCTATCTTGTCTGTCTGCTAGTCTGAGGGACCCAAACCTAGCTAGCTTACCACTCTGAGTTTTGTGCTCTCCAGTCAGTTGGGTGGAATGTGACTGTGCCTGACTTGGCAGATTATGGGGAGGAGAAATACTACCTGTGAATGCCCAGTACAGAGTCAGGGCTGAATAAAGTAGTGCTTCAACTTTTGCTCTATCAATTTCTGTCCTTCTGACCAAACTGCTTTTCTCAAAGGGAGAGGCCACAGCAGAATATCCAGCTTATACTTACAAAGATGCCTTTGTCTTTTTCAGAGTGTGGTGAACACAACAGCCTTGGGCACACAGTACACAGGGAGGGTCTGTGCTCTGAGCAGGGGTGCCTGGGCCTGGCTCCGGTCAGCTCTCCTGAGAAGAAGCTTTTGGAGTGCCAGCTAGGAAACCAGGAATTCCAGGCATTTGGAAAGTCAGAGGACATCTCTGTCCTGCGAAAGAACATCAAAGATCTGAAAATCCAGCTTCAGAGTGCCAACAGAGTCATTCACAACCTCAAGAGCCGGGTCCGGTCCCTCTCAGTTACAAGTGATTATTCATCTAGTCTGGAAAGACCCCGGAAGCTGAGGGCCGTTGGTACCCTTGAAGGATCTTCGCCTCATAGTGTCGCTGATGAGGATGAGGAGTGGCTATCTGATGGCACTGGGGCTTTCTACCCACCAGGACTTCAGGCCCAAAAGAATCTGGAGAGTCTCATCCAGAGAGTGTCCCAGCTAGAAGCCCAGATCCCAAAAACTGGACTAGAAGGGAAGCTGGCTGAGGAGTTGAAATCAGCCTCATGGCCTGGGTAAGGAAACAACTGTTGGGATATTACTTACCTGACAGTACCTGAGCTTGTGTTTAGAATAGGGCAGCTCATGCAGGGGAAAGGGAGCCACCAGAAGGGCTTTTAAACAGTGCCAGATTTGAGGAAAGACAGAAGAACACTGGATGGTGGCCCAGTGTCAGAGATACCCAGTTTCTGAAATGTCTTGTCAGGGATAAATTGATAAAATGATACTACAAATGACAGACTTCCAGAGTAGAAATCCTAGCTCTGCCACTTTTGAGAAATTCAACCTACTTAAATTCTTGAGTCTAATTTCTTATATATTAAATCAGGATAATAATAAGAAAACAACTCAAAGGATGTTTTAGCTTTAAATGAATTAATACAAGTGCTTAAAATATTTTCTAATACATGGTATTTGCTATAATTATTATCGTTATTGATAATAACGATAATTTGCTATAATTAGTATCATTATTGCTTTGAAGAACTGAGTAGACATCCATATTGTTGTCTGTCCTGGTTATCTGTTGCTAAGTAACAAACTACTCCAAAATATTGTGCTCTTATCATCTCATATGAGTCTGTGGTTGGCTCAGCTTGTTCCCTATGGCTGCCATCAGATGGAAATGAATGCTGGACTTGTCTGAAAGGCTAGCTGTGCACTTACAGTTACTAGGCTTCTTTATTCACATAACTAGTGATGTGAAGCTTCACAGCATCTCTGCCTGTCCCTGTGACTTCTTATCCTAAATGGCTTTCCTTCTGGTTTGGGCCTCTCAGTGTCTTGTTCTCAGAGTAGATTCACTTCTACAGGACAGATGACTTTTAATATCGGAAGTGAAAGTTGTTAGTCAAGAGCTACTCCTAGGCTTGGTACAATGTTAAGTTGTTAATGCTACATTTTCTTGGCCAAAGTAGTCACAGAGGCTTCCTGGACTTAAAGTGGAGAAGAGCCTCTATCAGCTGATGGAGGACTGGCAAGGCCACATTATAGAAGGGCACATGGAATGGGAGATTATATAATAGCCATCTTTGCAAAATGTAGTAGCATAGAAGATATTCATGTGTCAGACAGTATTTGAGATAGAAGACATGGAGGTGTTATCCAGATTGAGTATTATGAGATTCTAAGTCAGTAGTTCTCAACCTTTCTTCTTTTTTTTTTTTTTTTTTGTCTTTTTGAGACAGGGTCTCACTATGGTGTTCAGGCTGGCCTTGAGCTCACTTTTGTAGCCCAGGCTGGTCTCGAACTCACACACATCCTCCTGTCTCAGCCTCCCAAGTACTGGGATTACAGGCACGTGCTACCACGCCCGGCTTCTCAACCTTTCTAATGCCATGACCCCACAATACAGTTCCTCATGTTGTGGTGACCCCAAACGAAAAAATAATTTTAGTGGCTACTTCAAGATTGTAATTTTGCTACAGTTATGATTTCTAATGGCTTTAGGCGACCCCTATGTTTTGGTCATTTGACCCCTACCGGGGTCGTGACCCACAGGTTGAGAACCGCTGTTCTAAGTGTATATCATCTGCTATAAGTCATGTTGATGCTACATGAGGTATAAAATAGGGCCCTGTCATCATTTCCACAGAATTTATGACTTATAGATATATTAATACATATAAAATAATTAAAGATATGTGTCATATTAAGTTTTTCGATATAATAGTTTCTCAGAAAAGAATTTACTCTTTTTTTGTGTGTGTGGGCAGCTCACTGCACCTGGGGGGTGGGGCTGGCATGGCATATGGTGCCAAGAATCAAACCACAGATGCCTAAGCTTGCCTAAGCAGGTACTTTGGACCACTGAGCTATCTTGAAGAATTTATCCTTAACTACGTTGTATGGGGTATATGAATTCAACTTGGTGGAGCCTTAGGTACATTCTCACAGAGAGCTCTGAGAAAGGTCCCATAACTTGTCATTCACTGTTTCCATCCTTCCGCTCTCCTATCTTTTCCATATTAGAAAATATGATTCCCTGATTCAGGATCAGGCCCGCGAACTCTCCTACCTACGGCAAAAAATACGAGAAGGGCGAGGTATTTGTTATCTTCTCACTCAACATACGAAAGATACAGTGAAATCCTTCGAGGACCTCCTCCGGAGCAATGACATCGACTACTACCTGGGAGAGAGTTTCCGGGAGCAGCTGGCCCAGGGCAGCCAACTGATGGAGAGGCTCAGCAGCAAGCTCAGCACCAGTGAGTCAGTGAAGGGCTTGGGCATAATTAGTCATTCCCACAGTGCCAGGCCCAGGCAGTCACGGATTTCTACTGCACAGGGTTCAATTCCTACTTCATGTCCTGAGGGCTATAGAGGGTCAGAACTGGCCACTGAAGAGCACACAGAGGAAGTCACTTGGCTGGAGTTGCCATGGTTGCAACCGTAGAGACTTAATGGCCTGTGGAGTGTGATCTTTATGATAGGGCATAACATCCATCTAGTGCTAGGGAGGGATGGGGGAAGGAACATGAGTTCAAGGGGCCCTGGCATAGTAAGAAGAGCCCTGAACTACTAACCAAAAGCTTCTAGCTCTGGGCTACATGTTGCCATCAGTTTGCTTTGGGCAAATGGCTCATCGTTTTTTGTCTTATTCCTTACATGGTATGCACATAAGGTACTACAAATGTGGACAATACAATGCCTGTTGGACATAATTAAGGCTGTAGCTACCATAGTTCAAGGGTTATATTGGTCATTGTTAAAACCTTTTACTTGGAAATCCCTGAGAACAGCTGAGTGGATATAGAAGGCTTTGATTTGGGAGCTAACTAGCCCATCTACTGGTAGCAGGTACAGCGCTGGGACAGGACTATTTGTCACCATCTCAGAGACAAATAGGTCCATATGAAAGTGGTGATAGGACACACAGCTAAGAGTGTGGGAGCCAGTCTGTGACAAGACATGGTGGCTGGATTGTTCCAGGGGACAGCTTGGCATGAGTTTCATGATCAGCGAGATAAATGATATTTCAAATTTTGTTCTGATTCAAGACAGACAAAGTTATGAGGGTTATCAGCAAGTAAAAGACAGTCTGCCTGGTGAGCTCAGGCAAGCCTGCCAGTTCCTATTCCTAAAAACAACTTCAAAACCACCTAAACGATTATCATGGGCACATGTGTAATTGCTGTTCTGCCCCTGAGTAAACTCTGTTTGTAATGTATGAAGGGTTTTAATTTTTATTGTTTAATTTTTATTGTTTCTTTCTGAATTTGGCTTGCAGAGGATCATAAAACTGAGAAAGAAAAGGCTGGACTTGAACCACTGGCCCTCAGGTAATTTAAAAGAGAATCTAATAAAAAGAATCTGATTAAGAGGTCAGGACCAAGGCCCAGGGGGTCAAGGGTAGCCACAACTTCATAAGTCAGAGGAGAAAACTGGGGAAAAACCCTGAAAGTCAAGAATTTATTTGTTCATTGAACACCTTATTATTGTTTTTAATCATATTCTTTATTTTGATATAATTCTATTGAAATAATATAATTTGGGCATAGAATTTTATTGGAATTTTTTGATGCCAACCTTAATATGGATATGGCCTAACTTATATGAACTAAGTAGACTTAAAGAATCTTCTCAACCCCAGGATTCTTCCCTGCCCCCAGTGCCCTATGTATTTAATGACTAGGACAAGCATTTTGTGATGGTGACCTGCCTTGAGGTGGACTGAGTTTAAAATTCAGTTACTTTGAAGAGGAAAAACAATCATATGACCATACCTATTGAGAGGGACCTGAATAGTACATGGTTTATGCTTCAATTACCTAGGTGATTCCACTTGGCATTGTCTTGAGTGACAGGGCAATGTTTTGTTGTATGCTTTTTCAGTGTTTATTTTCAGTTTTTTTTTTTTGGTTTGACTCATCAGAGATGATAACAAACAGTCCTCAGAAGGGCCAGCAAGATAGCTTAGCAGTCTAAAGTTCCTGCTTAGGCAAGTGCAGGGACCACAGTTTGATCTCTGGCACCACATACTGCACCAGCCCCACCCCCAGAGCAGGCTGAGATGGCCATAAAAAAAAAAAAAAAAAATACTCCTTAGAATGCAGCTTTTCAGGGACCATTCCTTGGGCAGCAGGCCCTTACAGAATTGGCTGATCTTAGTATACTGTGTGGCCCACACACTAGGTAGCTACAGTCCTCGCTCCATCTCTATCCCACTTACCCTTCACCACTAAAAAGAGAAGAGTTATTTCCATTATTTTCTGCTGAATGGTCCCCTTGACTTGCATGGTTTTTCCTATAACAGGGCTATGTAATCTGTACGGCCTTGGCTTCATCTGTTGTCTCCCTCCCTGACCATCCAGGCTCAGCATGGAGCTGCAGGAGAAAGAGAAAGTGATTGAAGTCTTACAGGCCAAGCTGGATGCCCAGTCTCTCTCACCTCCCAGCAGCCGCGCCCTGTCTGACTCCCCTCGCTCTCCCAGCAGCACATCCTTCTTGTCTGATGAGCTAGAAGCCTGCTCTGACATGGATGTAGCCAGCGAGTACACTCACAATGAAGAGAAGAAAGATTCACCTGGTCCCTCAGGTAGCCTCCACTTTCTGAGTGGTACTGTTTCTATCTAGAGTAAGAGGATATCTTGGAGATCAGGCCTATAGCTCTACCTCAGCTCTAACAGGCTGAACATGGTTTTAGGATCAAGCTATGCTTTGAAAAAGCATAGGCTTCTCTGGAGGTAGAATCTTTGCTCTGCTCCTGACATACGTGTTCTTCTGTCATCCTGGCCTCCATCATGCATGTATACCATTGGGCCCAAGACAGCCAATAGTGTGGAGAAAGAGAAGATAGGAAAAGCCTTTTCTTCCTCCCTGAACTTGTCCAGTAGACCTCCCCTTTTAAGATAGAGCATCTCCTATCTCCTGCAGCAGTCTGCTCTTGCACTTCCTGAGTAGTGTCCGCTGAGTATCTCTAGGTATTTATAGATGTCATCAGCCTTGTCTGATATTTATTAGACATACCATTTTAATGATGTCAGAGCTCTGAGGCCTACTATTACCTTTGAAGTGTTTGTCTCCCCAAAGTTTCTATCTTAAAGCAAGAAAATGAACACTGCTATAGTGCTTGTGCTTGGAGCATTCCACTACAGTAAGACTCTAGTCCTGGTGCTCCTGATTAAATTATAAAGTCAGGATTCCAGTTCTCTGTAGAACATCAAACATTTTATTTCATTTATGGGTTTTATAGATATCATCCATCATTCGAGTCATTCTGCTATATTACCTTCTAATCCATCAACCACCAGTGCATCTCAGGCGGTTAAGCCTGAATCAAGAAGCCACCCCATCAGCTTGCCAACTCCCCAGAAACCCCCCAAGGAGGCCGTCCAGGTCCATCCAGGTATGCAACAGTTACTGGGGCAGTAGCCTCATTTCCTGTTCCTAAGCTGTCTCTTTGACTTTTACGTAGGAGCAAAGGTATAAATGTTCAAGGGCATCACATCCTAGACAAAAATCCAGAGATCATCCTCAGTCACCAACTATGCCTGAAAAAGTGTTTTTACAAAATACTTTTTTGAAAGTATTTTTATGGAAAAATAATCCATAGAGGGCTTTGATTTGTATACCAGTTTTTTTTTTTTTTTTTTTTTGTCTTTTTGAGACAGGGTCTCGCTATGCAGTTGAGGCTGGTCCTGAGCTCACTTTTGTAGCCCAGGCTGGTCTTGAACTCGCACCAATCCTCCTGCCTCAGCCTCCCGAGTGCTAGGATTACAGACCAGTTTTGATTATAGTTAGCTAATAAATTTCAAATAAGCATGCCCCTTTTCTCATTTCACACTGGAGAATAAAAAAGCACAATGGTTCTTATAGGATTATTGCAGCCAAAGAATGGAAAGAAATGCATATCTACTAATCCCTCATGCATGTTACCCATGTATTCTGTACAGTGGCCCTCTGTAGGTGTTCCAAGTTTCTTCATAGAAAAATTCTCTTCATTTTATACCACTGTGCATGGTCTTACGAATGAACTGGAATCCTAGATACATTTGTGGTACAAGTCCTGCAGGGACTCAGAGGGAAGCATTCTACTTACATGAGTCAGTACAGCTGCGCAGGGCTACACTGATCACTCATGGCTCTGCCCCACTGATGGCAGGGAAAGGCCACCTACAGCTTCTCCTCTTGCCTTGCACCACAGCTCCCTGGCTGCTGCCACTGGGATGTTTATAGTGAACTCTGGCTTTGGTAGAGGTGCTCCCAGAAAGCACAGTGCTTTCTTCCGCTGACCCCATCTCTCCTAAGGGCCATTCCACAGTCTGTCTGTCTGTCTGTCTGTCTGTCTTTCTTTCTTTCTCTTTCTTTCTTTCTTTCTTTCTTTCTTTCTTTCTTTTTTTAATGTATTTGGTACAAGGTCTACAGGGTCTCACTACATAGATAAGACTTATAGTGATTCTCCTGTTCTCAGCCTCCCAAGCACTGAGATTACAGGCATGCACCACCATGCCCAGTCTCAGTTGCTATCTGAGAATGCCCCTGGGAGCAGGGCTAACACAGCATGCAGGGGATTGAACCTGGCTGCTGTGCATTGCCTAAGCAGGTGCTTTAATCTGCTGAGCTATCTGGCCAGCCCTAATTTCACAGTCTTGAGGAGGAGGAAATGTACCTGTGCCTGAGCTGCCTTACAGTTTCTGGCCCAAAGTGGACAGCAGCTGGACCAGTAGATAATGGGAAGGAGCAAGCAGGGCTCTTCATCTAGGCTACTGACAACTGCTTACATGCTTTCAGCTCAAACCTAATAGAAGGCTGGAGTTTTACACTCAGAATTCCTCCCCAGTAGATGCCTGGGCTATTACTTGAGAATTTGGGGTCTTTGCAGTACTCCTCTGGGCTGATGTCAGCAAGATGGGCAAGGAATGTATTTTAAGATGTAATCTTTGTCTTTTACATTAGATATCCTCCATAGGTTGAACTTGAATGGTGCTCTCTTCATTGTCTGTTTGTCCTCTAGCTATTTTTAGGAAAGAAAAAACAGAATCAAATGTTGAGACTTACCAGGGTTCTAAAGACTTGTCTGTAGGTTGACTGCATGAGGCCACCTGGAAAGGTTTTTTAAAGTGCATATTTCCAAATCCTATTGCCAGAGTTGATAGCTCTGTTGATAGCTTCCTTAATACTAAAGAATCAGCATATGTCAGAAGTTTTTCCTAAGTGACTTGAATACCCATATACGTTGTAAGCCATTGTGTCTCCACCACATCACCAAGATCTCTTATTTTCCATCTGTAGATGCACACACTGAGTAGTTGAGGGTCTCAAGCTTGTGTCCATCAGAGTCCCAAACTGCATATAGTATATTAGTAATGCAAATTTCCCTAAGGCCCATACTCCTTCCTCAGGATGGACTCTGCTTTCAGAAGAGCAGTTCTAGCCATCAGGAGACGTTTGTCCTAGGGCAAAGACTGGTACCTCCTGGGAGCAACAGCCCCCACATCTTTGAAAGCCTTTCTGACATAGACGGGCGTAATGCTATCTTGCCTCTGTAGCTGACTGGTTCAAAGATGAGCCAAGAACATCTGTGCAGGAAACCCCTGGAAGAGGAGGAAACACAGGTCAGCCAGACCGGGGTCCCTGGAGCAAGGGTCACCCTTAGGCAGCTTAGCCTACACCATGTGAAGTGCCACCCCCACCCTGGTGATGTTGTTGGGTCACAGAATGGTTTCGCAGTCTCAGTCTTCTACCTATACTCTCATCTCTTCTTCTCTCTAATAATATGTTTCCTTTTCCCCTAATTTTCTGTTTCTAGGCTTTCATTTTAACTCCATACCCAAGCCGGTTAGCCTCCCCCAGGCACCATTGCCCTCAGCTCCGACCAGCTTCCTGCCCTTCCGTCCCCCTGGCCCTCCCCTCCTCGGCTGCCGTGAGGCACCGGTGGTGTCCTTGGCTGAGGCTCAGCAGGAGCTGCAGATGCTGCAGAAGCAGTTGGGAGAAAGTGAGCACTCCTGCGGCCTTCGTGTGCTTGCGAGTGGCAGCCCCATACTGTGTTGCTCTGCATGGCTTTGGTGTGACAGTGCAGTTGAAAACAATATAGGAACATGTTATATCATGAAGAAAAAGAAAAGCTCTGCTTGCTTTTTTTTTTTTTTTAATGCACTCACTGCTGTCTTTCTGACGTGTGTTTCATCAATTACCAGTTACATATATGCTCAGGGGGTCTAGACCTACCCACTCCTGACCAAGTTTGGTACCATCAGGTATGCTGAATCCTGGCAGCCTGGAAAAATACTTCTGTCATTGGGTGAAAGAGAAATGCTATGTGTTGTTTATGCAAGATGACCTGGTCATAAAGAAGAAACCATGGCCACATTTATGAGCTCTAATATTATTTGTTGATTATCAGCCTGAGTTTAGAAGGGTGCTGATAGGTTCAGAAGCAGAAGTGACAGAGCCATTTCACTTGTGCATAGTTCAACTCCTCCCTGGGGCACAGGAGACTTGGGGTGGCTAGAAGCACAGAGACAGGACTGTGGCTTCCATCTTTTTATTCTCTGACTTTTAAGACACTTTTTTTCAGTACTAGAGATTGAACCCTGGGCCTTGCGTTGAGCTACATGCTCACCCCCGTTTATTTTCCAAGACAGAGTCTTGCCAAGTTCAAGTGAGGCTCAATGTCTTAGTTACTTCTTACTCGTTACTGGGACAAATACCTGACACTCAAAATGAAGGAAGGAAAGGTTTATTTAGCTCACATTTTGTGGAGGTTTCAGTCCATATTCGGCTAGCCCAAGGCTGAGTGGCACAGAACAGAGAGCATCCATTGCGAGAGGCAACCGACCAACCAGGGGAGCAGAGAGCAACAGTGCTAGTCTGTCTGTCTCTCTTTTATTACATCAGGCTCTCTGCCTTAGCCTATCATCTCAGGCCACACCCATAGTTTCAGAAGTACTCAGACCATAGTCCCAACAGTGGTAAAACGCGTAATCCCAGTGGATCATCATTCAAGTCTCAAACTCTAGAAGTCCCCACCCATGATTGCATGAGGCTTTGGGGGGACAACTAGACATAAACCATAACAGTCAAGCTTGCAGTCCTCCTACCGAAACTCACAAAGTGCCAAAGACAAACCTCATATGACATAACTCAGAAACTGAGTAAGCCATCTTTTAGAAAAAATTTGCAATATTTATGGGTTAGATGCCTAACCATGAAATTTTACATGTTTTCTGTCACTTTTGGTTTAGAAAAAAAAAAAAAGGAAAAAACTTCACATGATAAGTTTGTTCTCTAGTGGTTCTTTCTTGAAAAAACAAAAAAAAAAACTTAGAAAAAGATTGAAACTACCTTAAATGAAGCTTATTAAACCACATAGTTATTAATGGTGAAGGTGACCCTGTCAAGTGTGTTCAGTGACCGAAGATCATAGCCAGTCATTTTTATTCCAAAAGTCCCCAGTATCATTTGGACCAGACTATTTCTTTTGTCCACCCTGAAAATAGACACTTAGTTTAGTCTGCTCCCAGAGTACCCATCATTGTTGCTAACAGACTTAGAATCTCCCATGACTTTGGTTAACAAGTAAGTTGACTTTCTATAACTTTTAATTTCTTCCTTTTTCTTGAGTTTAGGTGAAACAGAGAGTGTGAGAGGGGAAATAGGATCTTTCTTGAACTCCTCTTAAAATTTAGGTGGTTAAGCTTTTTAACCTCTGTCTTTAACTCTCAGCTATCCTAATGCACATTTAGCATTTTGCAAATCGAAGACCCATAATGAAAGACCCATGCTAATGCTTCTTTATTTTCTTTTTGTTTGTTTTTTATCTTTTTGAGACGGGGTCTCACTATGCAGGTTAGGCTGACCTTGAGCTCACACCAATCCTCCTGCCTCAGCGCCCTCCCCTCCAAGATGATGCTTCTTAAACTTAGCTATTTATTAGAATCTCCTGGGATAATTTTTAAGACATCCGGGGCTTGAGATATATATCCCACATCTATTAGTGTTAACCCTTTGGAGAGCCATATAACAGAGTGTGTGTTTGTGTGTATGTGTGTGTATTTACATTTTCTCAGGTCATTCAATCACATAGCCAAATCTGAGAAGAAGATACAATTGGGTTAAACATTTGCAAGTGCTAATTGTAGTAAAATTATGAACTCACTCCTGTTTGCTTACAAAGCTCTGCCTGTCTATTCCCCTTATTGATAATCCTGGAATAAAAGCAGTCTGAATTTTCTAAAGTACCACCCTGTCTACCTCTTCTCCCCCTACCCCTTTCTTTTAGAATCAATTTTTATAACCTAGAAGCAGTGAATTTTTTTAAAAAAATAAAGCTTTCTCAGAATGGCATTTAGTGATCCTTTGGGTAGGTGTCATACTTCCCTTTCTTGAATCATGCTGGATGAGACCTAAATCAGATATCCATATCCAGCCATATCCGGGTGGATTTTATTTCTTTCTCCTCTAGAAACCTAAAAAGAGGAAGGGAAAGACTGCCTGGTTACCTCGGGGGCAAACAAATGAGCTTAGGCAAGCAAATAGTACTGCTTGCAGGTGTCCTCAATCCTGTGTCCCATTCCACTATTGACTGCTAACTTCCCGAGTGAGTATAACTTTCCTGGACTCTTCAGTGAGCAATCATAGCAGAAGCCAGGAGTGGGACCACTGGACTCTTCCTTTGTGTGTGCAGGTGACTTTCCTTGACCCTGCTCAAGCTCTTGGCCCTTCATACCAAGAGATACAAAGAGTGAAAGTTCTACCTCTAGATAGTAAGTGCTCACTGCACGGGTACCCTGCACAGACTGCGATCTCTACATCCCATGTGTCCCCAGGCAGCCTCCGTTCCCTTCAGCCACACCCTTGTGTGCCAACTTTTCTCTTCTGACACTGTTTCTCACGCCTGTTTCTTTCTGCCCAGGTATCAGCACCGTTCCTTCCGCTTCTGGAGCTACGCTGCCAAGCAATCACTTGGAAGCTGGCTCTTCCCACTACCTCAGTCCTGCCCAGCCTCACTCTCCTCCACGGAGCACCATAGAACTGGGCAGAATCCTGGAACCTGGGTACCTGAGTAACAGCAGCCAGTGGGACATGATGAGTCCTCAGAAAGGGAGTGTGTCTGGGGACATCTTCTCAGGCTCTTCAGTGTACCAGCTTAACTCCAAACCCACAGGTAAAGCAAAGACCTGAAAAGACCAGTGTTTGAAATGGCCTCATTCTGTTTACTCCTTCCCTACCTGGGCAGGGATTTTACTTCCTCCCCTGGTCCCTGGCACTAGAGTATGAGTAGGAGGGAAGAGCTAACTCAGTGCTCGCTCCTTTCCAAATGTGTCTTGTCCTTCTCCTTGCCCGAGATCACTGTGTCCTGCAGGTCCTGGGAAAGTCAGGGTTCTACCTCCTGCACTCTCACATTTCCGTTCTGTACTCCTTTTCACCCTGACCCCTTCATACCCTACTCTCTCAGACCTTTCCAGAAGGCCAGGCCTAGACACATTTAGGATCTTGCTCCCATCAGTCAGTTTTACAGAAGGGGGTATATGAACCCCAACTGTGCATAGGTGCCATATACAAAACCCAATCATGTCAACTGGAGGAGTATAGATAAGCAGACAGGTGTTGGGGTACAGTGTATGTCTAACAGTAGGAGATTGTCTTCTTCAGAAAAGACTAAACCCATCGCAAAATGCTATAATTGATCCAGTCTGTTGTTAGTGTATGTCCTACTGTCCAACGTCTGGTAGATGGTCCTTCATCTCCAGTCCACTTTGAATCCCTAGATCCACACAGGCTATCCTTTCTTCCTCCCACCGTGAAAGTAATTTGATGGAAACATTCAGGATCAGTCATTAATCACATAGGCTAAGTTAAGATCATATACTCTTACCTTAGGCCTTCTCTGTAAGAGTAAAGATTTTGTTCCTTGCTAAAAATTTTTAGTCCTGTATTAATAAAAAAGGTACTAGAAGAAAGGCAAAGTGGGTCTTTTGCTGGCATCTTCAAAGCCACACCCAGGATGTAGCTACACCTTTCCAAAGGGTAAGCAGGCCCTGTCCCAAAGCATCATTTTTTTTGTAAAACACATGGCATTCTTTCATTTTCCAGACGTCTACATAGGAGGGGGCCCATGAGGTTTCCTAGGCAAGCTCTATCCTGTTCTGGAAAAGTCACTTACTTTGTACACAAGTTACCTGGGCCCCTGGGTGCCTGTTTGAAAGGACGAAGCTGGCAGAAGGGTGATGATGTTAAGAGATTATGCTAAGAGGCTCCTGATCAAGTTCTATCCTTCACCCACAGTAACCTATATTCTTCTTTCTCACTTCTCTCCACATACTAATGGGATGGCTGCAGGGGCTGACCTGCTGGAGGAGCATCTGGGTGAGATCCGGAACCTGCGCCAACGCCTGGAAGAGTCCATCTGCATCAATGACCGCCTGCGGGAGCAGCTGGAACACCGACTCAGCTCCACTACTCGAGGGAGTGGTAGGGGCTCAGCCTGTCCTGTTTCTAGCTGCACTGAGGGAGCTTCTGAAGGGAAGGCCACTAGGTGGAATCTCCCAGCCCCCAGAGGACTTTGGATCTGCTTTGCTCCTGTAGCCCCTTGTAGACAGTCTAACCAAGGAGGTGGGGCACGTATCCTCCTTAAGAATGTATGTGAGTTTAGAGAGTAACTTTCCTTAACGCAGAAGTGGGTTCCCAGAGTTTTCTGACTCGTTGCCCCATCCTTAATCTGTTTACAAACTGCTTGCTGATGCTCTGTGTCCTTGTGACTGGTGGGTTGTCACTTTCCATATCTGAAAAGGGCCTCCCACTTTTTCTGTATATCCCTCTCCTTGCACTCAATGCCCAAGCACTCAGTGCTGCTTGGAGGCCACTGTTCCCTGTGCGATCACCCTCTTGCGCAGTTACAGCTTAGCTCCTGATAACTATACATGGAGAAACCACTGAGAAGAGGCATAAATGGACTGGACTTAAATCTATTTTGCAAAACCAGCACTGAGTCCTTCATGCTGTTGTTAGTACCAGGCTTTGAGTCCAGAGACTTCTTCTGAGCTGGGACTGCAGATCTTTGGTTACTACAGAATGGGATTTTTTTTTTTTTTTAAGCATCTCTAATCCAAATGCCTGTTTTCTGGGACAGGATCTACCTCTCACGTCTATAGTCAGGGCATGGAGTCCATGCCTCAGATCTACAATGAGAATAGAGTCCTCAGGGAAGAAAACCGGAGGCTCCAGGCCCAGCTGAGTCACATTTCTAGAGGTGAGTGACTGAGAGTCACAAATTGTGGCTGACTCCTTGGCCTCTTTCTTCCTTGGCCACATGAATCACCAATTGGAGAAGCAAAGTGGTAACCACGCAGATCCACCAATGCTTATAGCTATTCTCAGTCTACAGAGAGCCACTCCCAGAGAAGTTCCATGGACCCTCAATTTCTATGGCTCTGGGATGAATGACACTAGGAAGTCCATTGCTTTTATAAAGTCTACCTGTACATGCCCAGGGTCACCAGCTGTCATCCTATCATTTTGGATCTATATTAGCCAACTTTCCTGTTACTGGGACACAAGGCCCAACATTCACAATTTAAAGAAGGAGAGTTTTAATTTGGCTTGTGTTTTATAGGGGATTCAATCCACATTCTTCTGGCCCTGAGGCTGAAAGGTTGAGGTGGGAGGGTGTGGCAGAGGGAAGCTGCTTACCTCATAGCACCCAGGAAGCAGAAGAAAAGAGAGGGGCACCCTCCAGAGTCACACCATAGGGAATCATGTCTTCCAGCCAGGTCCTAGTTCCCAACAGTGCATTCAGCTCTAATCCCATCAGTACATTGGCCTGTAGATGAGTGTAGCAGCCCTGTGGTCCAGTGCCCTCCCGCATGCCACCTTGGAACACAGTAGACTTTCAGAGGGCATTTTAGATCCAAACTGTAGTGGAATATGATCTATTCTCATTCAAGGCTGACTTGGGCCCTCTGAACGGAAGGACCATGTGTGCCTGCATTCCTGTCAGGTGTCTCCAGACTGCTGCAGCTCTGCACACCCCTCCCTGTCCTGCTCCACCATCTCTCTGGCTCATACTGCATCCCTTCATTCATATACTTAGGCTGCTCTGTGAGCAGCACTCCTGTACCTGTGTTGGGAGGCACTATCAAGTCTTCTCTAGAACATTCCCTACTGGGTGGGCATCCTCAGGTTGGTGTCATTTTCCATGTGGCTTTGGAGACAGCTGAACTTCATGTTAATTAACTTGTTCAAATCAATAACAAATTATTTTTATTTATAAACATTTATGAAATAGCTATTAAAAAGACTAAGAATTAAGAATTCTTGGGATTTGGTTCAGAATGAAGGCATACTTTCAGAGGCAAAAGACATCAAAGATATTTCTAACAGCCATTTTCAAGTGAGAAGGCTGGAGGGGGAAGTTCCCCTGCTTGGGGAAGATTTAAAAAAAGTTAATGGATAGAAAGAAACTGAGCATTGAAACTAACACCATGTGCTGGGAAAGACCAGAACAGGTCTCACGGGTAAGAAAATTATGAGAGATTTACATGTACAATTTGTTGGGCCCAGGTAATTTTGACACTCAAGCACTGCCTGAACCTGTAGCCCATCCTCAAGGTCACTGTCAAGCATCTCTGAGAATATGTGATTAGGTGCTGCCTGGCCAGAAAGCAACAAATAGCCCCATTGTAAAAAGAATGAATACAGCATATTCTGAACACCATAGACAAGAAATGTTGTTAAGCTTTGGCAAAATGCAAATGGATGGCATGCATGCACCTGGAAAATGGTGAGCTCTGGAAACCAGATGTCTCCTGTGAGAATGGAGGAGGCAGTTAATTAATAAGAACATCAGGACACTGCAGGAACAGACGTGCAGGGCTCCAGGTGTGCATGGGATCTGGTGAACCACTTTGCCTCTTGGTACCAAGCCCTCTTCTCCTCTAATTTCTGCTTGTGAGGACAGATGTGCCTCAGCTCCTCTCCTCACTGAGCTTTTGACAACACCATGCATACCTGTGTTCTGCCCACAGGGCATTCCCAGGAGACTGAATGCTTAAGGGAGGCTCTGCTCTCCTCTCAATCCCGGCTTCAAGAGCTGCAGAAGGAAGTGGAGCAGCAGAAGATGGGGCAACAGCAGCTCTTGGAAGACTTGCAGGAGAAGCAGCAGGAGATCATGCACTTTAGGGAAGAACGACTGTCCCTCCAGGAAAAAGACTCCAGGTAAGAGGGACCCAGTTGATAAAGAAAGCGGTCACATTCAGATTTGGAAAAGGGGAATATTAGCAAGACAGCAGTGTCTTCTTTGGAACTCTATTATTACTGCTGCATGAGTGACTTTGTGTGGGAAGAAGGCCTGTCTGGGAATGCTTTCATTCTGAAGTGGAGAGGCTGAAACTCTATGAGAGAGGGCTTCTGCTTCTATGTCAGAGACTGGAAAAGAACATTCCCATACGTGCAGTTAGGCCCAAGATTGTATTCGCACCATTGTCTGGAGATGTGACACCAAGTCTGGCACTTGTCCCCAGCATAAGCCCTGCAGTTGCCTGTCAGCAAGATGAGCACTGTGGGATCAGTGAGGAGACTGTCCTAGAGCATCCATCCTCTTCTCCGAACTAGCTAATGCTACAGCTTCATGCTAAATCGCTGTACCTAGTTGACTATCTGTCTGGTCCCTGAGTTGATATCTGGGGCTAAAACTCTATGAGGCAATGATAGGCTCATGGGCTAGTATCCTGGTGTGGCTGAGTGGCCCTGCCAGCCCAGTGGGCCCTTGCCTCTCCCTGGCAGGCTGCAGCACAAGCTGGCCCTCCTGCAGCAACAGTGTGAAGAGAAACAGCAGCTCTTCCAGTCCCTGCAGTCGGAGCTACAGATCTATGACGCACTTTATGGGAATTCCAAGACAGACCTGAAAGGTAAGTGTTCCCTCTCCCTGTTCTCTGTAAGAGGCACGTGCAAGGTGTTGGTGTCATAAGAAAGATCTATCTTGGGTGCCTTTAACAAGAGCACACAAAGATCAAAGGTCACCCATTTAGATGGCCAGGAATAAATTAATCAATGTGTGGATTATTTTTGCCTAAAACATGGCTGTGTGTGTGTGTGTGTGTGAGAGAGAGAGAGAGAGAGAGAGAGAGATCAATGCAAAGAACTGTCCTAGAGCTGTTGTCATTTGAAAAGGTCTCTCTCTTTTTTTTTTTTTTTGTTTTTTTTTTGTATTTTGGGAAGGTTCTACAGGATGTTCAGGGTCTCACTACTAGATCAGCCTCATAGTGATTTGCCTGTTTACAGCCTCCCAATAGCTGGGATTACAGGTGTGCATCACCACACCCAGTCTCAATTGTTGTGTGTGCCCTGGGGGCAGGACTGGCACAGCTGGCCCAGGGATCAAACCTCTGGCCCGGGTCCCTGCTAGCAGGCACTTTAATCCACTGAGCTATTTGGCCAGCCCTTGAAAAGGTCTTAAGTATTTCAAATAATATATAATGCCATCCCATGTAACAAACATTGTTTTCTACCCTGAACTTATTCTCCAGTGAGAACATGAGATTTAAAGCTAAGATAGCACAGCAGACGAAGCACCTGCTTAGGCAGGCACAGGAACCAGGGCTCAATCCCAAGAACCACATGCTGTGCAGACCCTGCTCCTGGGTGGTCTGATCCAGCCGCTGAGACCAGGTGTGGTGGTCCATCCCTGGATTCATAGTGCTGGCAAGGCTGAAAATAGGATCATTATAAATCTGAGCTATGTAGTGAAACCCTGTACCAAAACACATTAAAAAAAGAAAGAAAAGAAAAGAAATCCAAAGCTAAAAACAGAAGAAAAATATTTTATAAAATAGTAGACATTCAAGGACTTAAATTTCAGCCATCATTTTAAATACAAATGGCTTTATTGAGGACATTTGCCATCTACTGAAGTAATAAACTAACATTTGAGAATCTTTATTTTCCTATTTGTCTTCGGCAGCTGGAGAGAGGTATTTGAAGTGAAACGGTAGTAAATCACAGTGGTCTTAATTACTTTCTTCATCCCTGGTACACAATACCCAATAGCTGACATTTTGTAAAGGTTTTAGCCCATAGGATGGGAGAGGGGAATAGCAGAGGAATAGCTAGTTGTTCATGTCACAGCACCCAAGAAGCAAAGGTGTCAAGGGAAGGCCTGCAAGGGAGTTATAACCTCTAAGTGGCCACCTCTTCGAGCAAGTCTGCTCTAGTGTCCCTGCAATCTAGTCCCCATCCAAGGTCCTGCTTATGATGAGGCTTTATAAACTGCAACACACAGTAAGTATAGCAGGGGGCAGGTATCGATATGATGAAGTTTAGCAATGGTAGAAAGTACAATTTAAGCTTGGTTTAAAAATATCAGTGATAAGGCCGGGCGTGGTGGCGCACGCCTGTAATCCCAGCACTCGGGAGGCTGAGGCGGGAGGATTGGTGCGAGTTTGAGACCAGCCTGGGCTACAAAAGTGAGCTCAAGGCCAGCCTGAGCTGCATAGTGAGACCCTGTCTCAAAAAGACAAAAATAAATAAATAAATAAATAAATAAATAATAAAAATATCAGTGATAAAAGTACAGGATGGGGAGATTGGCTCTGTAAACATTGATGGGCTTAAGGGTAGAACAGGTCAGTAGAAAGGATGTTATGTGAAGGGATTCAGGAAAAGCCAACTCAACCTGAGATCATAATACTGAGATTATGATGCCCATGGTGAGACCTCACCTAAGAGATAGTTAGATTTGGAGTACTGTCTTAGTTACTTCTCTTTCATTGCTGGAACAGAATACCTGACACCCGAAATTAAGGAAGGAAAGGTTTATTTAGCTCACAGTTAGTAGAGGTTTCAGTCCAAATCAGCTGGCTCTGAGGCAGAGCAGCACATGGCAGAGGGCAACCAGAGGGCAGAGGGCAGTGGAAGACAGCAAAGAGCAAAAGGAGGAGCAGCTGCTGGGGCGGCTAGGAGGCCTCTCTCCCTTCCTCATATTGTGCTCAGGCTACCAGCCTCAGGGTGGGTGCAGCTCCCACGCCCATAACCCCCCACACTGGATCATGAATTAATCACAAACTCTAGAAGCCTGCCCCATGACTTCATGAGGTTTGGGGGGACAACTAGACACAAACCATAACAGGCATCATCTTGTAAAATGGACTTGTATGTACTACAGAACTTAATGGAGACTATTAGTAGAATAGTAGGCAGCCAGAAAT
Source organism: Myocastor coypus (assembly GCA_004027025.1). NCBI lineage: Eukaryota > Metazoa > Chordata > Mammalia > Rodentia > Myocastoridae > Myocastor > Myocastor coypus. Next base: position 3,914 of record PVJA010012453.1, on the reverse strand, counting down.
CATGAACTGATCAAAGAATCTAAAAAGTTTTCAGAGCCGGGCGTGGTGGCACATGCCTGTAATCCCAGCACTCGGGAGGCTGAGGCAGGAGGATCAGTGCGAGTTTGAGACCAGCCTGAGCTACAAAAGTGAGCTCAAGGCTAGCCTGAACTGCACAGCGAGACCCTGCCTCAAAAAAGACAAAAAAAAAAAAAAAAAGTTTTCAGGCTTGGGAAAGACTATAAGGAGATGAGAACTTGCTTTAAGTGTGTATCTGAGGAATGGTCAGGTAAAAAAAACCCTGTGTTTTGTGACCCTCCATAGACTTAAAAAAGGAGTGAGTGGCAACAAAAAGTATATGCACAATGAAATATACTTTTCTCAACAGACATTAGTACATGACAAAAACAGAAGTTTAAGATTCTAATTCTGATAGAACCTACTAGAGGTATGAAGAGTTATTATGCTCTGGGAAATGCATTGGATGAATGTTGATTTGGGGAACATTAAAAATAAGAGTCTAGTATAAGATGCTGCTGGGAAGATAAAAGGGAATGGATATATGTAAAAATGTTTCAGAAAGCACAAGTGAAATTTAGTGAGAACTTGAATCTAGGGAAAGAGGGAGGTATATCAGGGATGTTGGTATTAATTTCTGAAGCCACCTCACCCTCAAGCAAATCAACTTTTATGCTGTTCTTTCGGTTCATGGGGCTTTCAGAATTCATTTCAAGCTTTTACCACTAAAGCCTCTTAATCTCTTATTTTTAATTCTAAAACCCATTATAATGTCTAATTAAAGGCGTTTTCATAGAGTCACGAAATGAAGTGACCAGAGGATATTTGTAGTCTCTCTACTTAATGAGAATATCCAGATTAGCGAGAAGTAATCTCACAGTGCATTAAGGGTGTGGGCCAGACACACAAGGTTCAAACAGTATGAAGTATGCATCCACATGCATCTGCTTGCCTTGCAGAAAACCAACACGAGTTCTGCTTTTTGAAATGCAATTGGCTTTAAGGTTTTCAGATAAAGGATGGTGGCCTTAGAGATTATTTCTCAGGCCTCCTCACCATAGTATATAGAAATATGAGTGTGATGAAAAACATGAGGGGGCTGCTGGGGAAATAGCTCTGTGGCACAAGTGCTTGTCTGGCAAGTGCAAGGTCATGAGTTCAAACCCCAGTCCCATAAAAAAGAAAAACATGGGGAAGCTGAAAATTTTACTTAGTCAGGACTCCTGTTCTAAGGTACCTGTAACCATTCTCCATGTTCCCAGAGTTCTTGGTGCCTTCCTCTCTCTTCTTATTGGTTTCTCCTGCTCTCTGTATCCCTGTCTGTAATGCACTGCAGACCTCTTGTCTTGAAGAACCCTATTTTCTAGCCTGCAGGACTAAGGATAATAAGGACTAAATGATAAACCTGTTATTGTCCACTATTCAAGAGCACTCTAGATGCAAAGGAGTAATTTGGAAAGTTTCGTGCTGGATGTGATTATTATAGTTGAGTCCTTGGCAGAAGGGAATTTCACAGTGCCCTGTTCTCACAAGTGCTGAGAGGTCCCCCACTCTCTTCTTTCAGCTTTCCACCTGGATGCGTGTCACCAGATTTCTTTGAGCAGTGACTTGAACCACCTGGTGGCAGAGATCCGAGCTCTGAGAGGGCAGCTGGAGCAGAGCATTCAGGTGAACAATTGTCTGCGGCTGCAGCTGGAGCATCAGTTGGATGATGGTGCTGCAAAAGCCAGCCTCAGACCCTCCTCCATTAGTCAGAACTTCCCAGTCAGCGACCCTGGAAACAAGCAGCTGGCCTTTCAAGGTAGGCAAGGAAGGGGCATCAGGGCAGCCAAGATGTTCATAGTGAAGGGGCTATCTCACCTCACCAGTGCTCCTTGGGCTCAGGTTTGAGTTGGAGAAGCTTTAAGGTATTCTGCATTCCTTCTACCTCACCATGTTGTCTCCGTCTCACTGATCTTCCCAGACTGGTCTGGCTTATTTTTCTCTCAGGGGGACCTTGGAGTGTGGTAAAAGCTTCTGTCTCTAAGAGAAACTAGGCTTTGACAAAGTAATGGGGGGTGGGCATATCTGGTCCAGGTGGTAGATGTCTACCTCTGTCCCTTGGCCCTCTCTTCAGATAATTGTATTTACCAGATCTCTCCCTCCTTCCTCAACTCATATCAATCTTGTCTTCTCTAATAGAGCTAATAGAGCCCCCATTTCCCGGTTTCTTGGCTTTCTACTTCCTCTTGTATTTTTCCTTTAAATGCACCATTTAATTCATTCTCTACACTTATCGTTTCCTCCTCCTCCACTTCCTGCTCCTCTTCCTCCTCCTCATTCCACTACTACTACTACTACTACTACTACTACTACTACTACTACTACTACTACTACTACACTACTACTGCTGCTGCTGCTGCTGCTGCTTGCCAGAAGCCTGAGCTAGAAAACGAGTTCTGAGCTAGTCTTGTCTGAGCAAGGCTTGTCCTTTGTGATACTTTCTGATTTCTCATTAGTATGGCCACTCTCTGGTGTCCAATAGAAGACCTTTAACCCACCAAGCCTCTGCTTTCTATTCTCAGATGACATTGTTTTCCCAGCACTAACTCAGTAGGATGGGGACTCGAACATTCCTTCCTGAACCCATATATTCTTTGATCAACATGTTTTCTGTGTGGAGATGAAATGTAGAGCCCTACATGTGCTATATAAGTACTATTGCCCTAAGCTACACCCCTAGCCATTGGCTAATTTTTTTTATATTTCTGTGTTTATGAGCACAGTTGCACTACTAACAATTGTGTGCATCATGGGGAGATGGTTCAGGAGCATAACTTCTGTTTTCATCCCATTTCTTCACCTTTCTCCCCTCTTCCTTCTTTTCTTGGTCCCCTCCCTGCTTCCTACAGTGAGACCTTGGTTGATGAACAAAATTCTTTCTATGGTTCTGGTCACAAACTGAACCGGTTGCAGCTCAATCAAATTTCCCCATAAGGTCAATATTGAGTCTAAGCATTGAATTGGACTGGCTTGCAGCCAAAATTGTGGAATTAAGTTCATTAATCAAGGTACTACTGTATTTTGTTCTTTATTTGTATTTGTACTTCTCATATTTATTTAGATTTAGATTTCTCATATAAGAGAAACTGGTGTGTGATTTATTTCACTTAACATAAATCTTATGATCTCAATATGCATCCATTTTCCCCCAAATGATTCAAATTTATCCTTAAGGTAGAATAATATTCCATTATGGTAATGCCCTGTTTTCTTTATCCGTGCATCTCCTGATGGACTTGGGTGCTGCTTCCAAGAGTTCACTCTTGTGAGCTGCGCTGCTATAAACAGATCAATGTACATTTAGGAGTATTTTGCCACAAAGCATGATGCTAGACACCACACAAAATTACATTTAAAATTAGGTCTATGAAATTTGACTTCATACCTTTTTTTTTTTTAAATTAAAGAAAGAGTTTTTTTTCAATTTTTTTTATTGTTTAAATTTAACAATGGTTATATTACATATTTTCATCATCAGATCAGTTTAGATTAATACATACAGGCATATAAAATTGATCAAACAATTAAACATTAACCTTTCTAAATCCACATTACTTCTTTTTTTTCTTTTCCCCCTTCTTTTCTTTGAAAGTTGACATATTGCATATTGTCCTCACAATCATTCTACAGAGTACATTGTGTGGGCATGACCCACCTCCCTATTGATGTTGCTTAGAAAAAAAAAAGGAAAGAATATATTTCTCTTTGGACTAAGAGGAAGCAGATACCTACACAGTCAGAGGTTTTGCAATTGCAGTGTGCCACCAGTGAAGTTTGTGATGTTGGAGGCTATTGAATCTAAGCCTCCTAAAGCTCATCTCACCAATCTAGCTCTGCATTCCATGCATTGTAATTAAGGATTTTTTTTTTTTTTT
>PVJA010012452.1:11258-52109 GCA_004027025.1 Myocastor coypus | reverse complement strand
GTCCTCTCTTGGATTCTGACGAGAGTGGCCCTGGAGGATAACTTTTATTCCAATCTCCCTGGAAGAACAAAATATTATTGTAGTCCACTGAACCCCCTGCAGTAATGCCTCTTCCTTAGTACCATCTAATTTTATCCCTGTTGCCATTTGAAGAGGAAGAAAGTTCCTTCTTCCCTTTTGGATCTGGGGATAAGCTATTCCACATTCGCTAAAGCATCTATGGTTTGAAGCGGGTTTTCCTTCAACACTGAAAAGTTGCGAACGAGTTTTTTTCATTTGGTGGGAGTCTGGAATGGCAGGTGAAGAGGCGGAGCTGGGGATCGAACCATTGTCCCATGTGCCTGACTGGGTTTACCAAAGCAGGCGCTTGAACAACTGAGCTAACCCCCAAGCCCTCTCCTTCTTTAACATTTATTTATTCCATCTCTACCAGAATCATGTTCTTTTGTCTTCTAAACATGGTTAAGAACTCCCTCATTAACTTTACTGAAGCATATTTGAGAATTTAAGCATATATATACCTATTTACTCATGTGTGGCAGTGCATACCTCTAATCCCAGCACTCTTGGAGGCTGAAACAGGAAGATCACAAATTCAAGCCAAATCTAGGCCACTTAGCAAATTAGCAAGAGCTTTACTCAAAAAATTACAAGAAGGCAAGGGATATAGCTTCACACAAGGACCCTGAGTGCAGTCCCCAAACCACAAAAATGATAACGTAAATGTGTTAATTAACGTGTACAGTGCTGAAATGACTAGTAAATCAGGTTATAACCTAAGAAAATTCCCAGTACAGTATTCCGTGCTGTTCCCCAAACTACATTGTGCTTCTATTGCTCCACCAGCAGCACTCACACAAGAGCCTCATGAGTTTCTACTGTGGTCCTTTCTGGCCTCCACCCTCTCCTCACCCCCCAGCCTCCATTCCTGGGCGCTTTGCTGCCTCATGGAATGGAGAATCTGTGTCGCTGCAGTGACTGTCACACCAATGGAGAATATAGGGAACTTCAATAAATTAGAACAACTGACCTCAGCCTTGTCTCCTGGTGTGGGAGGAAGAGCGAGAGATTGAACAAAAGCCTCTCAGTGAGCTACATCCTCATCCTTTTTTTTTTTTTTTTTTGAGACAAAGGCTCACAAAGTCACTAAGTTTTCTTCTCAGGCTGAGCCCAAACTCACAATCCTCCTGCCTCAGCCTGCTGAGCGGCTAGGGTGACAGGCACTCCCTGCCATGCCCAGCATTGCTTCCTGTCTTAAAGCTTACTGACGATTCTTGAAAGGAGTTGTCACCCCTCTTTGAGTTTTAACAGGAAAAATGGACACTATCCACTTACCAGTGTGCTCACTGCCTCATTCTTCAGCAAATAACATTATATAAATTGGGGGGGGGGCTGGTCAAATAGCTCAGCAGATTAAAGCACCTGCAAGCAGATGCAGGGGCCGGGGTTCGATCCCCAGGCCTGCCATGCTGGTCTCATCCCAGGGTACACTGAGATGGCAATTGAGACTGGGTGTGGTGGAGCATACCTGTAATCCCAGCTATTGGAAGGCTGTAAACAGGTGGATCACTATGGGCCCCCATCTAGTAGTGAGACCCTGAACACCCTAAAGACCCTCCCCTTAAATGCAAAAAATAAAAAATAAATAAAAATAAATAAACAAATAGAGTCAGTTCAATAATGATGGTCTACCTAAAATTACCATTGTCCTAATGAAGAGTTTAATAGCATTGGTTTTCTACTTTATTAAATTATTAGAAAATTCCAGCCGATTTGAGTAGCGCTCTGACTATATGCCATGCCCTCCTTCCCCATGTCAGCCAGCCCTGTCTGCAGCTCCCGCCACGTGCTACTGTTTGCACAGGCAGAATCCTCACTGCTCATCTGCCTACTGCCCTGGTACAGTTCCGCTTCTAAATTAAAACCCAAATTAAACTTTTGCTTCCTCAGCTGGCTCTGTCCTTCTGATGTAAGCTTTCACGATCCTTTAACTTCTCCACCTGAATCGATCCTATCTGTCAGGTCTGGGTACTCCTTGGAGACAAGAGCAAGTTATACTGATCCCTTAGCATTTAGAGCTAGCTCAAAACAGTTGCCAAATGGGTAAGTGTTAAAGTATTAGTAATAACCGAAAAAGAAGAAAAGGGAAACCAAATCAATCTATGATCAACTAGATCAACTAGATCTTGAGTTAAAAAGAATCAACTAGACCATGAGTTAAAAAGAAAAATGACCTCTGCCTTAAGCATCTTGTTTATTATATAAATATGTGATTTTGCCCCTACCATATTTCCAAACTCCTTTCTCTCTCTGCATTGTTTAGTCCTTAAATTTAAATTTTCTCATTCCATTGGACTGTATTATACCTTTCAATTTTTTTATTTCTTCTTCTGAGTTCTTACACTAGGGAAAAAATATGATTTGCACATGTGGGACTGATGTATTTCACTTATGAGTATAGCTTCAGAATTAAGATAAGTCTCTGGATGTTAAAATAAGAATAATAAATATGAATATGGGTATGTACAGAACTCTTATCAAAGACGTGAGGGGAAATCACAAAAATGTTGGATATTTCACAAATAAAGTTAATATGTCATAGATGACATAAAACCAATGGAGTTTAAAATGTTATTTAATAAGATATTGAGCTAGCTGGCTACCAATTTGGAAACTTTTGAGGAGAATGTAATTACATATCAAGAATTACAAAACAATTTCAAGATATTTCAAGGGTAGTAAGATCTGTATTTAAAATCCATGTTATAAGAAAAACGAAGGGAAATTATTGCGTACTTAGACAATTATAAAATAGCTTTCAGGGTTGTGGAGATAGCTCCATGGCACAAGAGCCTGCCCAGCAAGTGCGAGGTCGTGAGTTTGAACCCTGGTGCCACAAAAAAAATAAATAAGATAAAATAGCTTTCAAGATAGGACATTAGTGATAAAACTGATTATGTGAAGATGTGAAATGTCTTTACCATGAAAATATAAAATAGTTGAAATAAAAAGAAAATTACTCTGGAGATATTTATAGAATGTGGCAAATAAAAGGTTAATACTGAGTTTGTAGACTAGGTATACTGACATACTGATATGGAAAATACCAAAAGACTATTTAAAATGGGATTTCACTTAAAAATACCCATTTATCATCAGGATGCCAACTGCAGAGACTCATGAAAGGCTGGAGGACCACTTCTCTCCTGCTACAAGCTCCCAGAAATGAGAGGGAAAAGGTGCTTTTAAAAAGTGACATCCACTTTACCAAAAGAGAGAAAGAGAGACAGAGACAGAGACAGAGACACAGACACAGACACAGACAGACAGAGGGAGGGTGGGAGAAAGACAGCGAGAGAGACACACAGAGAGACAGGGACAGAGAGACAGAGAGAACAAGAGAAAGAAACAGAGAGACAGAGACAGAGAGAAACAGAGACCGACCGAGAGACAGACACAGAGAAACAGCGACAGATTCAGAGAGAGAGAGATAGAGCCCTCAGTGAATCCCAAATCCGTGTTACTCTTGGAAAACATAACTTAGGAAACACGAACCTGAACTGACATGCTGGTTATCTCCCTCTAAGCAGTGGAAAAGTCTTCCATCTAGAAGCAAGAGATACTGGCGAGTGCGCCTGTCTTGGGATAATGAGGAAGGTCAGTGCTCAGCTTCCGGGGTAGTAGAGACATCTGGGTGAGTCACATGCTATGATCCTCCTCTGCTCAGCTATCCCTGCATGTGGTAGGGCGTCTGGGGTTGCAGGCTGGAGCAGGGCAGTGGGTTCCAGAGCTGGCTCCACTTGGCAAACGCAGCTCTCAACTTCCAAGTGGACTGGTGGCCTCACCAGGCCCCAGAGAAAAGACCTTGGGAAGCTGCTCAGGAGAGAGTAACCTGGCCTCATCGCAACCCAGAGCCAAACGCACTCGTGGCCAGGTCTGCTCTGCCCAGAGCATTTGGATGCCAAAGGAGAAAACAGAGCCAAGATCAGAAGATCCAGAAGCAGGGTTCCAGCATGAGCTGCAGAACAAAAGGGGAATACAAAGGAACTCCGAAAAAGCCAGGTTTATTCAAGGAGCAGAAGCAAACACTTGGGGTCTGGGGAGATAGCTCCCTGGCACAAGTGCCTGCCTGGCAAGTGCAAGGTCATGAGTTTGAACCCTGCTCCCGCAAAAAAAAAAAAAAAAAAAAGCAAACTCTCAAAAATCCATAATTAGTTTGTTTTGAGATATTAATTGGAACTATACCCAGACTAGACTGGTATTACACACACACACACACACACACACAGTTAGGTAAAAAAGAAAGATCTGTTGGCAATTAAGAAATGCAGCAACAGATGGATTCTGGTGAAGGAAAGCTCCAAGAGACAGCTCCCCAGGAGAGCTAGGAAGCCATCAATCAGATTCTAGGGAGCAGAAAAGACAGCTCTAGGATGGATGCTTCCACACCAACAAAGAGCCCCCTCAAAACAAACGGGGGGGGGGGGCTGCAGCGCCAGCACAGCGCGGAGATGAACTGCTGCTGCCTCGCGAGGCTTTATAAGAGCTCAGGAGAAATTAAAACCTGGACAGGATATAAAATACTGGCAACAGGCTCTTTGTCTTGGATGTGAACTACGCTTAGGCGGACGCGCAAGTAAATCCCTACCGCTCACGGGATGGAGATGAAGCTGACGGAGCTTGGGGACCACACGATAAGACAGCTTCGCTTTTATTTTCCCATAGGAAAACCACAGCAATTTTAAGCGTATTTATAAGCATGCTACTTGCAAAGAAAGCAAGCCCAAAGGGCAGCTAGCTAAATAAGTCGAAAGGAGTTGACTTCTTAGAGCATGACTTAGGGGAGTCAGGTCTTGTTTTTCGTTTTTATCCATGTTAACCTATTTGATGTTATACATTTATGTAATGCATTATTTTTGTAAATGTAATTATGAAAATCATTCAAAATAATTTATGTCAATCAAATATACAACCACTTAAGATACGATGGTCAAGAACTGTATGTACCCAGGGGCCAAGGAGATAGCTAGGGGCACAAGTGCATGCCTAGCAAGCGCAAGGTCCTGAGTTCGATGTCTAGTTCCAGGAAAAAAAAAAAAAAAGATTATTTGTATGTACCTAATAAGAGACCTCCAAAATAAATACATATATAGTATGTACATAACAAAACCTGATAACACCTACTAATAGAAATTTGCAACCATAGTGGGTCTTAGGTTTAAACTGTATGTATTTAAAATAGAAAACTTTTAGCAGTGATATACAATGTTACAAAAGACAAAGCAATATCTTAAAATCGTTTTTCTTATCACTTTGTCATGCAAATAGAATAAAATAAGATGTTAATAATATAAGGCATACACACTACAGCAGAAAAATCTTTACAATTACATTTCAAGTGTGTTTCTGAGAAGAAATCTGTTATTAATAATGCATACAGCATATGATACAAAATCAACTGAAAATTATTTATTAGAGTGAAGTGTCTTAGGCAAGATGACCTTTTTAGCTTCCCTACATAGCAGCAATCATATACTTGAAAAATATTGCAAATATTTTATTTTTATTTGAAGCAAAATACTCTGAAGACCCAAACTACTCAGAACTTAAAATAAATACAAAGAATTTTCACAGAAGCAATGATTAAAGCTGAAGGATATCTCCTTAGCTAAAATTTTAGTTTCAACATATTATCTACCAAAAATCTTCACTATTATTTTATAGTAAAATTTCACAACATAATTCTAAATTTCAGGTAGAACATATAAATCAGTATGCATGTTCAAGACAAAGTGGATGAAAGCATAACAAAGAGGACTTAACTCACCAATATCAAAACTGGTTATAAGACTATAATAATAAAAATACTATGACATTCATATAAAATCTGACAATACATAATGAAATAGGAGGAAGAGTCTCAAAAAATGGACCTATGCATATTTGGAAATTTCCTTTAAAAGTGACGTTTCAAACAAACTGATAAAAAATTGATTACCTCATAAATTGGACTAAGATCTCTAGTTAATAAATAATAAAACTGGGATAACTTTATATCTCATAGGTTCAGAACATTAAAATCCAGATGAGGGCTTCACAAGGTAGGTCAACAGTCTAAAGTGCCGGCTTACGCAAACTAAGGCAAGCATGGGGACCGCAGTTAGATCCCTGGCACCACACGCCACACCAGCCCTACCCTTAGGGTGAGCTGATACAGCCACACGCACACACACACACACACACACACACACACACACACACGTGCACATCCAGATGGAATAAGAACACTGTGTATTGTAAAATAAGGGGAAAATACTTCGAAGACAATGGGACACAAAAAGCATTATAAAATAAGATATGAAAAGCAAATCTATAAAGGAAAAGATTGATAAACAACTGCTCTAAGAGTAAAGAAAGAACTCATAAAAGAAATAGTAATAAAGTCGAAGAAACTATTTACAACATACATAACAAAAGATTAATACCCAGAGTACAAACAATTAACATCAATGGCCAATGTACAAATAGCCCATGATTGAATGTCTCTTCTCTTGGTCTTCGAAATGTGTACCGTGTCTAACGTCTTATTAATTATGATACTCTCCTTAAAATAAATTAAAAGAAAAATATAAAAAAAAAGATTTCTTGAGAGCAAGTGGCAATATTCAATTATTTCCCCCAAAACCTTGCATAACTATATCTGTTAATCTGAGCAACAGGTTTGATGACAGAGATAGATAATAAAACAGCCATTATCAATTAGCTGTTCCTGTTTTGAAAATCTGTAACATACGTATTGTTGTATATTATCCCTCTTCTGTCTCTTTTTTTCTATTTGGTCTTGCTTCAAAATAAAATTTAAAATATATAACAAAAGACAATCAGAAAAATGAACAATTATACAGAACAATCAAGCCCAAAGGATCAATGTACTTTTTAAAATATATGTAACTTCACTAGCACAAGAGTTGTAACTATTAAATTACAGCAAGATAAGTTCTATACATCTGACTGGTTGAAGCCTAAGGGACCTTGTAATATTAGGGCTAGAAAGAGTGGAAGGAACAGATGGATTAGACTATCTCTTATTCTAATTTCTTAGGACTAGAAGTGTTTCAGATTTTGGAATGTTTTTATATTCCAACACAACAGGACACTGTGGGGATGGGACCAAGTCAGAGCCTGAAATTTACTAATGTTTCATATACACCTCACACACATAGCATGACAGTAATTTTACACATTATGTTTAGTGTCTGAGTTTTGAGGGTGACCCACCCCATGCAATCAGATGTGCGTATCCTATCTGCATTCAAACAATTTCAAAATTGGGAGCACTTTAAATTTCCAAATTTCAGCATAAGGATCCTTGGTATGTATTTTTATGCTTTCTGGCAGTCTCAGCCGCTACAAACATTTGTCATTTCAAGTGCACGCATCTACTGACCCGGCATTTCTGCTTCTCTGCTGGCACCTTCCCTCCCTTCTCTTGGGTTCTGATTTGAATGAAAGTGCCTTTTCTGACTACCCATCACTCATTTTTGTTGTATTTCTTTGTGGCACATATCACAATATGACCTTTTATTATACATGTATGTCTTTGCTTATGTTTATGTTGTATTGAATGTTTGTTCTCTTTCCTCCTAAGGCCATGGCACCAAGCAGCACGGCTGGCCCTCAGACTAAGTGAAGACCTGTATCCGTCAGCTAGCTGTAACTGTAACATACTCTCATGATGAATCTACTTAGGAAGAAATGATGATTTTTGGCTTATAATTTTCACATCTTTGGTCCATTGTTATCTGAAAGAGGTGAAGGTCTGTTTATGTTATGGTGGCCAGGAAGCCAGGAAGGGGCTGGACTTCCAGTGGCCTCGTCAAAGCCATGGCCTTGATGGTCCTGCTCCTAAAGGTTCTGTCACCTCCCAACAGAGTTGCAGGCTGACAGTCATGTCATCAACACATGAGCTTCAGCAGGGGTGAGAAGCAGGGCTCCTTACCACAGTAACGTTTACACTGTTTGCTGAAGAATATGGAAAATTAGGAACCACTTAAATAAGCATCACTAGTAGAAGAGAAAACATGTTATTTTATATTAATACTAGGGAAACATAGCAAATCCTTCTGAGGACCCAATTCTGTTTGTCTTGAAATGTCTAGAAAAATGAAATACTAAAATTAGTACTGCTATTTCTATAATGGTTTATCGCAGTGGTTCTCAACCTTTCTAATGCCCAGACCCCACAATACAGTTCCTTATGTTGCGGTGACCTCAAACCAAAAAAATAATTTTGGTTGCTACTTCAAAACTGTAATTTTGCTACAGTTATGATTTGGAATGGCTTTAGGTGATCCCTGTGTTTTGGTCGTTTGACTCCCGCCAGGGTCGCGACCCACAGGTTGAGAACTGCTGGTTTATCATATGTAAATGTATATCACATGAGACAAAGATATGCTTTTTTCATATTTACAAGTCCATGTATGGATGAAAATACATAGGGAAAATGCTGGAAGTTGTCATGGTTTGGGGTTTCATGGAGGGAACAGCATAACACAGGACACATTTCATATAGATATATATATTACTTTTTAAAACCTAATTTTAATGAGAAAAAAAGATAAAATAGCAATGAAACAGCTTCAAAACAAGTTAGTAAGATGGTTACAATAATTAATACAATGCACATTGTTGTCTTCATAGCAGTTATTCAGAGGGCAAGGTGCAGACCTGATATTAGTAGAAATTTTTATTCTCAATGAACTAAGAGAAAGTAATTGAATATCTATCCTAACTCATATGTATATATATATATATATATATATATATATATATATATATATATATGTATACATATATATATACATATATATCTTTTTTAAGTTTCTAACACTAGGAAAAATATCATACAATGTCTTATAAGTACATTGTAAGGCAAAGATACAGTATGAATCATAAAGCAAAAATTATAATTAAATAATATTCAGAAAATTAATTAAAATTAATTAATTAAAATTAAATATTTTGAAACAATATTCCAAAATTCAAATCAAATCATGAGTCTTAGAGGCAAGAATGTTGTGCTTCATATGTACAAATCTGTAATCAATTCAGAGTACTCACATAGTATTTAAATAGGTTAATATGTACAAAAACATCAACTAAGACAAAGTTCCCATGGTAGTCAAGAATTACTAAGAATAAGACATAACATAAAGACTGGAATGGCCAATATATGACCAGAACTTCTTTGGGGATAGGATATCGCATAAAGTTCTAGTATATTGTGTACAAGGACAGTGCCCATGACGCTTACTGGTGGCCAGGTGTCACTTGTGGGACTGAGCTACTACTATTTCCTTGATATCCACCCTGTAAACCCCGACAGAATCATGACTCATAGGGTGCAAGAGAAGTCCATTTGTAGAGTATACTGATAGAAATATTTTGCTGCTGTATACAAAAGAATAGCTGAAAGACTGCTGTTGTATATCTCTTTTTCTCCTGTTTAATTGTTTGCCCTATTTGGTGAGTTCTTTCTGTTCTCCATCATGGAGTTGTGGTCATTTTGATCACTCTCTATAATATCTTTTAGAAAACTGTTCAGGGTTGGCTTCCTCATCATGAAATTCTTTAGCTGTTTTTTGTTCTGGAAGGATTTCGCTTCTCCATTATACTTGATAGAGAGTTCTGCAGGATGTATCAGTCTGTGTTGGAATTTGTTTTCTTACAAGACTTGAAGTACTTTGGTTCATGCTCTTCTCAACTTGATGGTTTGTTTGGAGAAATCTGCCATTATTCTGATGGGTTTTCCTTTAAATGTGATCTATTTCTTTTCTCTAGTGGCTTTCAGAATATTGTTCCTGTGCTGAATTTTTGGGCTCTTGATTTTTATTAGTCTGGATGTGGTTTTAATTGGGTTGCTGCTATTTGGAGTTCTATATGCTTCAGTTATCAAAATGTCAAATTATTTCCCCATCTTTGGCAAGTTTTCTACTATTACTTCTTCCCATATTCTTTTTATATCATTTGTACAGACTCCTTTTTTTCTCATTGATGCCTATTAGTCTTATGTTGTTCATCTTTACATCATTTTGCAGATTTTGAATTATGTTTTCCTGTATCCTAGCTGTTTTTAAGAGATCTTTTCTTACCTTTTCAGTAGAAGCAATGGTGTCTTTAAGGTCTGAAAGCATGTTTTCACCTTCATTCAAACGATTTTGCCAACTTGTTATTGAGGTTTCAATTTCTTGTATAACACTTTGAATCAGCTTCATGCATCCTACTACTGTCTTATACTGATCATTCAAGGATTCTATCATTTTTCTATTCACCTCTATTTTTTATCAGTCTTTTTTAGAAGCACTTAGTACTTCTTTCATTATAGTTACCATTTCTTTTTTACTTCAGAAATTATTTCTGATCTGATTTCCTCTATACCTTTCTGCAATTGTTTCTTTACTTCAGATGCTATTATTTCAGTGATTTCCAATTTCTTCTGTGCTATTGTCTCCTGCATTTGTTCTGGGTGGGCTCAGGGCCTGAGAGTGCATGTTGCTCCTTCTCTTTTTCATTCTGTATAGCCCTGACTTCTGACCTTTGGTGTACAGTTTTGGTAGAGTTCTTACCTTAGCACCACAAGTGGAGCTACCACATTCAAACTTGTCCGGGTAGGTGTGGCTTGGGTCTGGCTGTTGAGCTCCCCTTCTTCCTGCCGCAGCCCTTGGAGGTGAACCTGCTGTGCCACTCTGGCAAGATGTTCTGCTCCTGGATCAGCTGGATGGGTCTAATCTCCTGCCTCTCTGTAGGGAATTCTGTCACAGTTTTCCACACGGGGCCTGTGTGGTGAATGAAGTTCCACTCACATGCTGGGCCTTATTGTTGGGTTGAATAAGTTTATGGAGAGCTCCATACAGTCTCCCTCATGTGCCAGGACTTGTTGCTTTTCCAAATGAGTATCCAGCGAGCCCAGGGTGGTTGCACTCACACATTGGGCCTGCTTGCTAGGTCAAATGAGTTTCCAGTGGGCCCCAGGTGGCAGGACACATGTCATAAGATTTTATAATGAATCACTGAAAGAATCATACAGAAGGAGTGCAAGAAATCTGTCTACACACTAAAGACCAAAGAAGCCAGCAAAGAGCCTAGATCCCACAACAGTGTCCTTCATGAGTCGAGCTGAAGACCTACACCCCATAACAATTGCTTCTCAGGAGTCCAGCTGGAGGCCTAGAATGCATGACAATGTTTTATGCAGGCCCACTGCATTGATCTGCATTGGAAAGACCCAAACGTCAATGGCAGAAATTAAAAAGTCTATGCCAACAACATCAAATATCTGTGCTAGAAGCCTGAGGGACCTGAGTTGGAGCCAGGAAACAATACTCAAGATAAGAACCAGAGCTCCCCACAAAAGTACCACAGCCATCCTCAGCAATCATGAGGTCTGAGTTCCTCCAGTAATGAGGAAAGCTGAGTTCTCATTGGGAAAGCCAATGTGACAAGCTTCTTCACAAGGCTGAGCTGGCACAATCTTCCCCTCCAAAGTCAGAAAGTGATGCACAAGATGAGGGCCAGAGCCTCCCCGCAAAGTGAATCTCAATCATTCTCAGAGAAGATGAAGGTCCTGAGCTCCTTCTCTGACAAAGATGGCCATGTTCCCCAGGAAAGCCAGCATGCCGAGGTCTTCCAGCAGATAGCCCAAGAGAACTAGCAGCTTCCAGCAGCTGCAATAACTTCTCCACACAGCTTTCGCTCACAGCCTCTCAATAGCTTCCCCAGTTCTTCCTCTTCTGCTGCCCACAACAACTCTCAGGTGGGCCCACAGCCCCAGCGCTACACTATTTCAGTCCAGCTGCATATAATAAGCTGACTACCAGTTAGCAATCCACTACAGAGGGACACACATTAAGCTGAAAGTAGTGGATGCCATGGAGAAGTGCCAGGCGAAGATCAAAGAAACAACCCTTGTCTGGTGTGAAAGCCTTCCAGTTTTTCAAAAGGGAATACATTTATGTGTTACCTGTGTTACTAAAATATTTCCTTTAAAAGGCCTGGCTCCTTGGTATCACAGAAGTGTAAAGTAAAAACCTTTTTGGGTTTAGTTTATATTTTTCAATTCCACAACAAATTAGGGTTATAAAACAGCTTTATACTTTTAATATTGTTATGTTAAAATACATTAATGGTTTTTAAAGTTCTGTAAATAATCAAATTAAGTTCTTCCAATGAGCTTATTTCATCTTAAAGTCCACTTCTCTTTAATGTTTGTGCTAATGTTTTGCCCTGTAATTAATTGGAATATTTTATTACTTCATGTTTAAGCGCTTCAGCAATTTTTCCACTGGGTGAACTCATTTCCGATTATTGTTTATTTGTTTTTCTACCAGCTCTGGAGCACGCGCCGGGTTCATGGCTGCTCACAGTCATTTTCCTGTCTCCTCCAGCACCTGCTTGCTTACCCAGTTGTTGCTTCCTTTATTTTGTCAGTGGCTGTTAATTTTGTGCTGATTTATTATTGTGCTTTTCTCCCAATGCACCTTCTCATCCTCTGGCTGTTTCTCTCACAGGACAATATCTTATCAGACTACAAAAAGTACTCAACACCAAGTTGCGCCATTGAAAGACAAGACAAAGTAAAATGGCTCTAGAAAATGCAGGTTCTCAGGTCATCTATCGCACTCATTAATTACTAATGGAGTAGCTATAATAAACCAACTCAAATCAAATAGTGCTTATAGAATAGGTGCTCCAAGGCCACCCCAGGGAAGGATGCTAAGAGGGGAGAGATTTAGCACAGACCTTTCAGATGGGAGATACTGGAAATCAATTTAGGAGGATGAATCAGTGGAGTTAGCGGAAAAACAAACCTGTTCCCGAAGGAGCAGAGTGGTAAAAGCACAGAGGTGAGAGTGGTGTGCAAGGAAAGGCAAGGAGTTTACTGTGGGAAAGCCAAGAGCCCCAGGAGCAGCTAGGAATGAGGCTGGCCTGCTGCGCAGCACAGAACAATGGCGTAGATTCCTCCCAGGATAGGACATTTCCCCAGAAGGAAAAGTGCAGACTGAGGGGTACACTTAGTCCACGGGGTACTGACGAGGCTCTCCTCAGAGCAGCAGGAGGGGACAACTTGGTGGTCTGGTGGCTCAGGCCTGCTGTTCAGCCAAGAAGAAGCCTCAGCTTGTTCTGTGCCAATCGGTACACAGCGATCACTTCCAGATGTAAGCATGGTAGCAGTTGGAGGAATAGAAGAGATCAGATCTGTGGTGACTGCTATCATCTTTGCGAGGAACACACAGGAGATGATTGGCTAGACAAGAGCAATGTTTGCCTTTTTTTTTTTTTTTTTTTTTTTTTTTGGTACACTGAACCATGGTATCAACCATCCAGAGGAGTGCACTAAAAACACAGAATGCTAATGGCAGCACTAAAGTGCTAGAGGGCAGGCGGCAAGAGGCAGGTGGCAGGGGAAGCCAGGGAGACCCCGGGGCATGTGCAAATCAGATCCAGAAGAGGTGCACAGAAAAGCTTACTGCCAGGGTCGGTCGTTGCACAGAGATCAAGTGAAATCCAGGCAGAAAATGCTGTTTGGAGATTTAGCAACAAGTACATTACTAATGCGACGGCGGTTTCAGTAGAAATCGGTCGAGGGCATGACTCGGAAACACAGTTGTCTACGGCACCAAACAAATTAGGAAAACCTAAGACAAGAGGAAGCGGACCCGGGAATGGAATGCGCATGTCCCGTGGAAAGAATTCCGAGTGAAAAAGAAAGGGAACAAAGTTGTAGCCAAACCTGAGCAATCTGCTGGCCAGATTTTGCCTCTTGGCAACAAGCTTAATGCCAATTCTCAAAGTATATTCACGTTTTCTGCTGACAGGGAGACTATGAAAGCACAAACGCCGTTAGGGCAGAATTCAAAGGACTAAAAAGGGAAAGATTTACAATCAAGTTACAGAAATCACCAAGGGATGCCTATTTGAAGATCCTAACTTAGCGCGAGTTTGTGCATCTCACTCTTGCAAGAACCTTGCGAAAAGGGCATTATCCTTTCTCTGCTGCTGAGGAAACTGAAGCTCAGAATGATCAAGTGACTGATGAGTCATAGCTGTAGAAGAAATACTGCTAACTCAGCTCTGCCTCCTAGTTCCAGTCATATCATACAGCTTTCTCCCAAGTGGAAAACACTCCCCTCCTACCTTTGTATGCACCAATAACCTGGTCCCACCTACTCTCCTCTTCTTCTTCCTCTTCCTCTTCTTCTTCTTCTTCCTTTTTAAATGTATTTAGTACCAGGTCTACAGGGTCTCACTACATAGATTGGACCCATAGTGATCCTCCTGTTTCCAGCCTCCCAAGTGCTGGGATTACAGCACACACCACCAAACCCAGTCTCAGCACGCCCTGGAGGCACGGCTGGCACAGCACACTGGGGATTGAAGCCCAGTCCTTGCATCTGCCTAAAAAGGCACTTTAGTCTCCTGAGCTATCTGGTTGGCCCAACTCTTACCTTCTTAATGATGCACTCTACATCTTCTTTATGGTCTTTATCTTCATCCATCACCTTTTACTGGCCCTTGCTCGAACTTAAGCTCTTGCCTAAGTGAGTCTCAAGGGGAAACAAAGCAAGAGGAAATAAAAATGTCTTCAAAAAATACATCTTTAGCTGCTTTCCAGTCTTTTTCCTTCCTTTTGTAACCTTTCTTAACCTCATGTCCTTCAAGCCCTCTGAAAGGCATCAGTCACTTTAAGAACCTAAGCTAGACCCTGCATGTTAGCAATGGAGAGGAAAACTTCATTTTCACACACGACACTAGACTCCCTTGTGTAGACAGAATTCTCATGGTTTAGGTGTGCAGAATGCTTTGGGTGTTGCAAGGGGCAACCATAAAACTATGTTCCAGGGCAGAAAGGGAAATGAGTGCTAATTCTCCTGCATAAGTAGTTAACCAGTATTTTGGAGGAAGGGGTGACCAAGGGTGCAAAGAAGGGCAAAACAGGGAAAAGACAAGAAAAAGAGCACCTGGGGCCTGATCTAACACACAAAAATCTGGCACATCCTCACAAACAGGGGTAGTCAAAATGCTTTAAAGAAAGTAATATCTAGTGCTTGACATTTACGTTCTTTGCACGGTAAATTTTCAGTGCCTCCCTTCCCTCACCTCAAAATATTTATAAAATCTGAAAATATATATAACGTTTTTAGGAAGGGTATTCCAGAGAATCAAGGACAGTGTCTTAGTTACTCTTCTCTCATTGCTGGGGCAAATATCTGACACTCAAAATGAAGGAAGGTTTATTGAGCTCCCAGTTACTGGAGGTTTCAGTCCATAGTCAGCTGGCTCCAAGGCAGAGTGGCACCTGGCAGAGGGCAAACTTTCAAGGAGGCAGTAAAGAGCAAGTGCCAAGGGGAGGAGTAGCAGCAGCTCAAGCAGCTAACATCTCTTCCTTCCTTACATTTAAATTCAAATTACCTACCCCAGGGGAAGAATAGCACCCACATCCACCATAATCAATTACAAATTCCAGAATCCACCCCTAGACACAAACCACAACAGACTGGAAGCTTTAAGCCTTGTCAAGATGAAATAGAGGTAAACAGTTAATTCAAGGAAACAGATACATGAAACCAAAAATGATCATGGAAATATAGCTATGGAAGCTTCACATTATTGGAGGAAGCGCCGAATTTGCTACAGGACAGGAGATAGCAATTACAAGTCAGTGTGAAAAAAGCCTCAAGGTCCAGGGCGACCTCTCCTTGCATCTGAATCTATCGTATGATTTCTTATTCTCTGTCTCCAGCCTTGCCACAGAGCATGCAAAAATTAAACGCCAGGAGAACATAGTCACTCAGACTGGGAACCCTGAAGCATCAACATGTACGGAAGGTAAATTTTCCCCTTTAATATCATTTAGTGTTGTGGATTTGGGCAGGTTTCTTAAATTGCATGAACTTATTCATAGAGATATTACTTGTACCCACAGCTACATTGCTACATGAATTGATGCTTGAGAAGTATTTAGAACACTTCTGTCCAGAGGAAACACTCAATGCATATGAGCCCTTATGATAGCCAGTGATCCACCAGGCATTTCCACTTGACTTCATTCATGCATTTAACAATTATTTATTTGGCACCTCTTGTAGCCAGGCAGTGTCCTATGAACTCGTGTGGAGATAGCAAGAGGTGACATATGGATGTAGCAATGGACAATACAATGGATGTAGCGTGGAGCATTCTCTCAAGTGAGAAAAGATAACCAATATACAATACATGGAGAATGCTTTGCAGACAGTAAAGTAGGGTCATAGGAGAGAGGAGAGCACAGGCATGGCTATTTTAGTGAGGGTGCAATTTGAGCAGAAGTCTAAAGGAAGCGAGGGATCAAGTCTTGTGGAGACCTACAGACTATCTTCCTGTCACAGTCTACAGGAAGAGCCATCCTCCTTGCCTGAGCACATCACAGGACCATGCAGCAGTGGCTAAGGAAGTGGAAATGTAACCCATCTCTTTTGCTTCTTGTGGCTTCTGTACCCAGCTGGTCATGGATTTCCATTTTGATTTCACCTCTTGAGTCCCCCTTCCCATCTCTCTGTTTATTACTTAGAGATTGAACCACCTGAGCTGGTCGTTCTTCAGATGAAAATCAGTTGCCTCCTGTCAGCAAGAACAGAATAAAGAGGATCCAGGCCTGTATTCCATGGTCCTACAGGAATGTGGCAACCTCTGGGTGCACAAAATTTAGATCCGTAAGTGACAACATGAGGTCAAGACCGTCCCTCTAGACCCTTAAATTGTATGTGAGGATGAGGAAGACTATTCACTTGTACTCAGCCATGAAGGTGTGGGTTCACGTGTGAACTTCCATGCCTAACCTCAGTGCCACACATTAATCTGGGGTGCCCTCAACCCTCCTTTTTACCACTGCAACATCATCCAATCAGCTCTCTGTCTACCATGCATGCTGCTCCATGCACACCTAGCAACTATATCCAACCCCAACTCAGTTCCTAGTCAAGCTGGAGCTCTTTCAAGCATTTCCTCCTGTTCAGATAAAATTTGGGGGAGCTGCAGGAAGCCAGGAAATTGATCAAGTGTGTATAGGTGGGACTAGGTCTCAGTGCCTAAACAAGCTACCCCAGTGCTAAGAAAAACAACCTGTCTGGTTCAGGCCAGCTATTAGTCGCTAAGCAATCTTGTGTCATGTGATACAAACTCTGTAGAAGTATAAATAAAGGATCAGCTTTGGTGTTGAGTTAGTCTTGCCCATCAGGCAGATGGGCGACCACCTAGCCCAGCTTTTTGTCTTCTTATCTATCTTTCTCATTCCTACTGCTGTGTTTCCCTGGGTATAACCATTCACAATAAGACCAATGGATTCCTACGTAAAGTTAAAGCAATGCAATATTTAAAGCCCCTCTTGATGTGATCCCTACCTGAGTCCTTTGGCCTCTCTTATGGTCACTGATCTGCATCATTTTCAGTTCCCCCACCACACGTTTATAGCATTTGCTGTACCTCAAATGAGTCCTTTTCCCCCTTGCCTCTAAGTCATATATAAATTGTTCCTTGTGAATGAAGTGAATACTGACTTCTCACAGCTAACTCCACGAATCTTTCCGAACTCAACTCATGGTATTTATTAGAGAATGGTTTCCATGTCTCTGTGCCAGATTAGGTACCCAAACTAATCTGGATGGTAGCTGCCAGTATTTTATTTGCACCAAGGTTTTTGTCACTGGTTGGGTCATTACCACTCTAATTTTTACATTTTACTTACTAAATTCCCTCCTCAAAGGGCAAGCATCTTTATCTCACTATGGCTGACACAAGTAGGCATTTGTGTTTGCTGAATGAATAAATGCAAGAGGGCTGAATCCTTTCTTAAGCAACTCTGCACTTTTGTCACAAAATGTACTTACTGCATTCTAAAGCATGCAGTAGAAAGAAGCAAAACAGTTTTTAATTTTTTTTTTTTCCTTTTACAGGAATACTAAGAAAATGCAAGAGATAGTCCTGATTGCCTTCACATTTGTCAAGAAAGGATTTCTATCACTGGTTTTTATGCAAACTCTTTTGCTGCCTGAAACTGGAAAATGGGTAATTAGGAATTGAATGGTACCCTTGCATAAAAATCCCTCATTAGGCACTAGTTCATTTTCTTGTAAACAAAATATGGAAATCTCTGGCAAACATCAAACCTTCCAAGAACCAAGCAACCATTTTTAATTTCAGGAACCACTTAGAACATCTCATTTTTTTTTTTCCAGGAAAAATAAAACGGTGCTGGTAGAGGTGCTGGCTTCTGGCTTCTCCCTTTTACCGTTTTCAGAATAGCAATTATATTGATTTTCCTATGTTTCCTTATGAAATTGAAGCCAGGTTAATGTTTTAAAGCTGATTTTGACTCATTCTGAGACACAAAATTCAGTGAGGCTCCCTCTAATCTGTGAAATGTCATTTGGGAAAAAATATTATATCAGTGCCAGTATAAAATAATAATTTTGTACAGCTTTTTAAAGTGCTTTGTATTTTGGAATGCCACTGATTTTGTCATCCTCAGAGCTATGTTTCTAATATAGATGGCATCCTCACAGTCAGCTTCCAAGTCTAAAGAAGGTATTTGGGGAACCTGCATGTTTGTGACTTTAAGCCAGTTACTGTGTCACTTTATGCCTCAATTTCCTTATCTGAACAAATTATAATAATCTGAACAATCATAATAATTGCAGGTCTGCTATGAGGTAGAAAAGAGTTTGCATGCACGGTGCACGTAGAATAGTGCCTGGTATGCAAGGTCTTATGACTACCACATTGCCTCTCTATCCTTCTCTTCTTCCCTCTCTTTTATTTCTCCTCTTCTTTGCCTCCTCTTTTATTCATCCCCTCTTCTTCGAAGATCAAATGATGGAGACATGAGTCTTCTCTCCTTTAGAGAAATCAGCATTATTTCCAAGGAACCAAATTATAGATTAGTAGAAAAATTCCTTAAAGGAAAGATACATCTTGTCCTGCACATGAGCTTATACAGGCATTGCTGAACAGCAAGATGCATTATGAATAAATTTTCACATATCATTTTTCATTATTTTAAAACAAAATTCAAACATGTGACCAATATTAGAAACTGTCAGTGTACACTTAGAAAGTCACTGCAGGGACCAGTGAAAGTGTTGAATTTAACACACTATGGAAGAAACTCATTTAGAACAGAAAGAGAATATGAAAGACTCTCCCTTTTTCATACCAGAAACAAAAAAGCTAAATATAAACAAAGTTTTATAAGAGAACATTACCTCTCCAAATATAACAAATATCTCTATACTACCACAAAGAGCATATCTATATGCTGCATATGTTAATTTATCTTTTTCAAGCATTTAAATTTCTTTATTAAAATTCCTATTTTTGAAAGCTGGATTAGAATGCTGAGCAGTAGAAGGCTTAAATCAATAGTTTCCAACATAGCCAGTTTTACCAGTAACCCACTGCGATCATTGAACATTGGATTATGTATACAACTACTTTCTCTTAGCTCAATGAGAAGAAATTTGGTTGTACCAATAATGATTTGAAAAATTATAACATCTACACCCTGTGCTCTGTATAACTAATAGAACAACACTATGCATTGTATTAAATATAGGAAGGTAATACAAATGTGTTTTTAAACTGCCACATTATTATACATTATTTCTTATTGAAAGTAATGAAAAACAAAAAATAAAAATAAATAAAATTCATATTTTTATAGCCTTGGCCCACTCTCTCAGTATGCATAACTTCTTTTTTACATATGCTAATTTAAGGTAGCTAACAGAACTAGTTGCATTTATATTAATACACTGTACATTTACACTGGCTATCTTATTTGATCAATGATACATTTCATTGTTCAAATATTAGCTATTTGATAGTTAATATTAATAACGTTGATAAAATATTAGCATCATTCAAATATTAATTAAAGTTTTCACCAATAAAGTGTCACAAATCTAAATTTCACCATGCTCCAATTTTATTATAGTTTTATAATAGCTGATTGTTTCAAATTAAAATTTTAGAAAATAACTTGGATTTCTCTGTTGTGACATAAACTGAAAATGTGGGCATTTGGGTGAAAAGGCAGAGGTACTCTCTCCTTGGCATTGGGATCAGAAGGGACAATGGGAGCTGCATTTAAGTTCTGGGCTGAGCTGACACCTAGAACATCTGATGCCGCGGCTATCAGTCTAAGTAAATGCACAGACACAAAGGGAGACACAGCACTCTCCCGACCCTGCCTTTGGCTTGGTGACTGGGAAGACTAAAGGCTCACTACTACAAGTCATTGGGGAGCCTCTTTTATTTTATTTAAAGTAAAAAATTATTTTAAAGAAAATGATCATGAACTAATCACCCACAAGACCCCCAGGGCAAGTATATTTCCTAGCTGGGAGAAAACAGAAACACTCCCCTAGCCTACATGACCTGGACCACTGTGACTGCATGTGGTGGCAGGTGAGGGTGGCACAACCCTCCTGCAGGGAACTTCATTGTAACTGATGTAATTAAGAGAGGTGTCTTACGTGGAGAATAAACTCTCAGGCTTGGCCTTGACTTTGACATGACACTTTCCTTTTTGTTGTTGTTGTTTTCATTTGGAGACAGGGTCTTGGTGTGCAATTCAGGCTGATGATGAGCTCATTTTGTAGCCTAGGCTGGCCTCACACTCCCAAGGATCCTCCTGCCTCAGCCTTCTGAGTGCTAGGATTACAGACATGCACCACCATGGCTGGTTTATGAGCCTGTCTGATCCACAGGAGCATTGTGCCACTGTGTACACTTGTTCTACTTCTGAAGATCAAAACATCACAGTAAGTCTAAACTTCTGAGTGGAAACATTTACTTTGCATTAAAGTTCTATAGCATACTCCACAAAATGAGTTTGAAAGCTTGAAATGTACATTTATGTAACGTCAAAAGCTTAGGCTCAAGGACAGGAGTCAACTCCAAGAACCGGGTTCCAACTCACAAGATTGGACGTGTGCCACTCAAATATTACAACGAGTAAATTCGATAAATGTTCTTAAATAACATTTAATTTCTTCCTTTTTACAAAAGCAAAAACATAGTAACTGTTCGATTACAGAAAATTAGAAATAAAGCACCAAGAATATTTGGCATATAATAAGTGTTTAATAAATATGACTTTGAATGACAGATGGAACGAGAGAACGAGAAAATAAAAATATCAACCAGCAAATCAACCATTCAGAGTTAGCGTCATTAACACATGGGTTTCTACTCTCCATTCACACGTCCTTAGCAGCAGAAATGAAAACAGTCACAATCCCGTGTGAAAATACCTAGTTCCCCCCCACAATCACCAGCACCATGATCTTTCTCTGATGTTTCCACTGTCATTGGGAGAGAGAGAGAGAGAGAGAGAGAGAGAGAGAAACTTAAATTTTCTAAGTAAAAGCAATTCAGTATCTTTTGAAATGAAAAGCAGTTGACGGCTTTTCAGGATGGGTTTTCACTCCCTTCCAAGAGCGTTCTCCGAGTCCCCCCCCCCCCGTAAGGATCCCTCATAGGGATTTCTATGCCTTCTCTCACCATGTTCCTCTCTGGTCTTTACCAAGTTCATGAGGTCTTGTGCTTGGAACCAAGCTCTGGTGTCCTCTAAGGTGCAGCAGGACCATGTGGTCCCTTCAATCACCAAGCAGTCAACCACTATGCAAGTGTGGGGCCCCCTCTGTCCCCCCAGAAAAACCATCACTGCTTTTTCTCTCTGTTACACTCTCTTCGATCAATCTGTACTTTCAGCATTTTTGTATTTTGTAATGTGGAAATGCTTGGGCTGCAAAAATACCACCAACAGGTCCGAAAGAACAAGGACAAAGATATCATCTCAAGCTCCACCTCGGGCACTTCTGCCTTTCGCCTTCAGCTTTTAGTTCCTCTTCAGGAACCCAGATGACCTCTTCCCAGGTCACCAGCCTTCCTGGTGAGGCACAGAGACAGCTCTTGCAGTCCTCCAGGCTGCTTCTCAACGTGCTATCACCCCAACTCTATGGACACCATCCCCAGAAAACAAGCAGATGAAGAGTGAGGACAGGTGGTGGAGGATGGGAAAAGAACCAGAGAGTGAGGAGAAAGGAAGAAGAGGGGGTAAGTAAAAACTATTTTCAAAATCAATCGGAGAGATAACCTTAGGCCGCCCAACCCTTGGGTGATGTAATGCTTGAGAGGCAAAGAGAGGAAAGGAACCAAAAAAAAAAAAAAAAAAACATGTCCTTTCCTCCTAGGGATCTCATTCTTTATTTGCCACATTGAAGAAGACAGTGGCGATGGGTGGGTGGGGGTCTGAGCACAATAAAGAAAATAACAGAGAAGAGGAGGGGAGAGGGTGTG
Organism: Myocastor coypus; assembly: GCA_004027025.1. Classification (NCBI taxonomy): domain Eukaryota; kingdom Metazoa; phylum Chordata; class Mammalia; order Rodentia; family Myocastoridae; genus Myocastor; species Myocastor coypus. The sequence goes on along the minus strand of PVJA010012452.1, from coordinate 29,714 downwards.
TCAGACTGGCTGGCTTCCACTTCAAGCACTGATTATACACTCGCTTCCCCTCACCTCTCATTCTTTCACATCAGGAGCTGCAATCAGTCCCGAAGAAACCTCAGTGGACTGTAACACCATTGATTCCGTGGCTAGGTAAAAACAGACTCTAAGAGTTAATTATATTACAGTTGTTGAAAACAGAACATCTATTTTCATTCCATGCTGTGATTCAAGTGCGAGAGAATGACATCAGCCTTGGGAGCACAGCTTTTCTCTGTCTGTACCCATGGTAGATACAGGGCAAGGAGTGCCTCCTTCGCTTGCTTTCTTACCTCCTTTACTGTCTGCCCAGGCTAAAAGCTATCTTGAGTCACAGAGAATTCTTATGTTCTATGTACACAACGTCACTCTCTTTTTCTGATTTATGTATTTGTTACAGGGTCTCACTACGCAGCTCAGACTCGGAGCGATCCTCCTGTTTCCAGCCTCCCCAGCATGCTAGATCTCAGTCACTGTTGTGGTATGCAGTGCTGAGGATCAAACCCTGGTCACTGCACTTGCCTAGGCAGGCACTGAGTCTGCTGAGCTATCTCACCGGCCCCTCACAGCAGTCATTTTATTTCTCTAAGATAGGGCTAATTCAAAGTAGTTGTTCACCTACTTTGAAAAGCCTGGGAAGGGAAATTTAAATAAAGAAACAGAGCAAAGCGTACACTGCTGTCTCCTTAATAGTGTGTCCTACAGCTATGAGGTGTTAGGATGAGACCAAAAATATTCAGAGTAAGGGTAGATTTGAGAACAAAACGTTGGTAACATCTATTATTAAATGTTCTAGCTTATTAGTCCATGCTTATTTGCAATGAAACAGTCAGGACAAGTCATCCGTGAGTCTCCCATGAATTCTGTGTTACGTCATACACTAAGTTAGGAAAGTTGGCAGACAGAATCTGGCCCCCAAAACAATAATCACAAAATGCCTTTTGCTCCTCTTGAGTATTTTCACATTGGGAACTGATTTACATTAGAAAATCTGTCATTTTCTCCCCACACGAAATCTCTGACATTGAAGGAAAAGACACTGAAGACTCTATGATGGTTGCTGGTACTGATAAACAGTAAAAACTGAATAGAATTTTAGTTAAAAATAGCATTCTAGGTAAAAGGAAAGTTAGTGACCCTATTGCTAGTTAAGTAGGAAAAGGCTGTAGACATAATGAATGTATTTCTGGGTTTATTTTTCTTTATAAGCAATCACTTTATTTGTTTGCTTGTCTGTTTGTTTGTTTATTACAGGCTCTACAGGGTCTCACTACACAGATCCACCTTGTAGGGATCCTCCTGTTTTCAGTCTCCCAAGCGCTGGGATTACAGGTGTGCCACCACACCTGAAGCATGCTGGGAACTGAACCCCAGTCCCTCAGTCTGCTTAAGCAGACACTTTAATCCATGGAGCTATCTGGCCTGCCCTATCACTGTATTTATTAACTTACTTGTCACTAACAAAATTAGCTTCCATACATATTAGTATTAAATAAAATTTGATATAGTCATATGCTTTCACATAATTATACATTATATATATATAACCTTAGAAACACAGAAATGTATGCATATCCCTACATTTATTTATTTGTTTATTTATTTATTTATTTATTTATTTATTGCCTTTTTGAGACAAGGTTTTATTATGCAGTTCAGACTGCCCTCAGAACTCACTTGACGCTCCTGGTGTCCTCAAACTCACAGAAATCCTTATGCCCCAGCCTCCTTAGTGCTGGGCTTATGGCATGCTCCACTGTGTCTAGACCCTAGAGGTCCTATTCGACCAGGCTATTCCTTTCTAGGATATTTTTACAGAAGAATAGTGGTATATGCGCACCCTTGCTTATAGCAGCACAATTTGTCATAGCTAAATCTTGGAAACAAGACAAATACCCATCAACTGAAGAATGGATTTTAAAAGGCATGGTATATTTATACAGTGGAGTATTCCTGAGCTATAAAAAAGATAAAAGGCTTTTATAGGTAAAGTGATGCAACTAGAGGCCATACTCGTAAGTGAAATAAATCAGACCTGTATGTGCAAACATCATATTGTCTCTCTTGTGTAAGAACTTGGAATAGTAAATAAAATCCAAAAGGTACAATAGGTACTGGGAGAAGGAAAGGAATTCACAGAGGGAAGAAACAACTAGGAAGAGCAAAAGGAGAAAAGAGAGGAAAAAAACAAAGGAAAACTATGCATATGCTATATATACACACAGGATAGCTTAGATATTTATACTATAGACTTCTATTGGTCTACTGAAAGGAACAATTAATGCTGAACTTTTTTCCTTTTTAATTTTTTGACTAATTTTACAATTAATTTGAAGACAACAATATGTAATATAACAACCACTGTTGAATTCCTATAATATATTTTAGTGAAATTCTGTATCATTTCTAATATTTTTTGTTCTCTTTAAAATTAGAAAAAAAAAGTCTAAATGGCTGTTCTGTTACCCCTACTACCCATTAGCAACCTCAGCCCAAGTTGGCTGGGAAAAATTTTAGAAGGAACTCAACTAATCTTTCTAAAATATCTCTTCTCACCCAAAAAGACCAAAAGCACTAACCATAAACAAATTTCTCTTCGTTTATCTCATTAATTCCACTTTTTATTTGAGAAATATTTTTGCTTGCTTGCATCATTGAAAATTGGGATTCATAAAACCAATTTATGCCCATTTTACTTTTGCGTTTTTAAACTTTATTTATTTATGTTATGGCCAGATCAGACTACCCTGAGGGTGGGGCTGGCACAGCATGTGGTGCTAGGGATTGAACTGTGGTCCCTGGAGTTGCCTAAGCTTGCCTAAGCAGGCGCTTTAGACCACTGAGCTATCTAGCTGGCCCCTTATACACATTTTAGAAAAGATACACTATGTAGTGGGTTTTTTGTGTGTGTGCATGTGTGTGTGTGTGTGTGTGGTACCAGGGATTGAACTATGTAGTTAAGACAAAATATTGCAGAATTTGATACAAGTGTTTGATTCTCTATACATTTTTTACATAGATGAGATCATACATACATACCTATTTCTAGTTTTTTTCTGTTTTTAACATACTTAGTACAGGGTCTAGAGGGTCTCACTACACAGATCAGACTCCTAGGGATCCTTCTATTTTCAACTTCCCAAGCTCTGGGATAACAGGCGCACACCCCACCACACTCAGTCTCAATGATTGTCCCTTATTTATTGTTGTTGTTTTCGTTTTGTGTTGTTTTGTTATATTAAATCAAAACTATTTTGGAGTCAGTTAAAGCCATTGAACCTATTGTCAGATGTCTGGCATGCAGGAAGTACATGCACCGCTTCACACAGCATTTGGTGGGACCCTTAGTGCCTTCCTGTCCTCCAGCCCAGAAGAACAAAGAATCGCCAGCTGTTCTCCAAATTCTTCCTTGCTGCAGACTTGGCCGAAGCCACGCCCCTGGGATGGTCTTGAATGAAGGGAGAAAGACGAGTTGTGATTTCCCAAGGCAGAAGGCAGACTCCTGATTCTGCAGAATACCGACTGCCACGCAAGATCTGCGCCGCGGATGCTGGAGTTGTCTCCCTCTCAGCCAACAAAGATGCTGTTTCCTCATGCTCCCAGCGACTCTGAAATCGCTGTAAGCATGTCCCCTCATGCATAGACTTGCTCTCATGCATCTTACTGTCTGCTGTATCCTCAGCCATCCTCAGCCACACAGTGTATACACGGCTGAAGATAACAGTTCATTTAGTCATGCCTGCCTTTTTTTTTTCTCCCTGTATTTAGGACAGGGTCTACAGGGTGTTCAGGGTCTCACTACACAGATCAGACTCGTAGTGATCCTCCTGTTTTCAGCCTCTCAAAGTGCTGAGATTATAGGAGTGCACCACCACGCCCAATCTCAGCATGCCCCGAAGGTGGGGCCAGCATGGGGAATGCCTGGGATTGAACCCCGGCTGCTTTGCTTTGCTGAAGCAAGCTCTTTAGTCCGCTGAGCTATCAGGCCAGCCCCTCATGCCTGCTTTTGCCTTCTGTTCCCTTATGCTTGATATGTTCCCAGATTATAACCTGAACACTGACTTTTTTAGAAGTGCTTTTACTGATTCAAAGGTAGGTAGATTTTAAACTTCTCAACACATGTCAGTTCCTTTGTTTTTCTAGATAGAACAGAGATCATGCTAAATTCCCATTAGTGGCAGAAGAATATGTAGCAGCAGTTATTATTCTATTTTTGCTACATTATTAGTTAAAAATAGAGAATTTTCTGCTGTTTAAATGTTAATATATTGGGCCAGTGTGATAGATGGTTCAGCGGTCTAAAGAGCCTGCTTAGGCAAGCTTAGGCAACCACAGGGACAGCAGTTTGATCCCTGGCACCACATGCTGCGCATGCTCCACCTACAGGGCAGGCTGAGCCGGCCCTAGTAATAAAATAAATAAATAAATAAATAAATAAATAAATAAATAAATAAATAAATTACATCTTTAAAAAATGTTAATACATTTACTTTTTCATTTTAAAGAGAACAGGAAAGAATAGATAAGACATTAGAATAGATAAGGCATTAGAAATAATACAGAATTGTTAAAAAGATGATAGGTACATTTCTATGTTCAGTTTAATTGCTCAGATTATAGATAAAAGCATACAGAATTGGTCCAAGTAAAAATTTGAAGCATTCGCTGCTGTCTTCAAAAAACTAATAGAAATTAGTAACACCATCATCTTCGCTATCCTGTGTATACACACACATGATTTTTCCTTGTCTTTTCTCTTTAATATAGTTTCTCATTAATATGGTTGAATGCTAATTAATGCTTGCATCATTATCAATATTTACTCCTTGGTGACATTTACCTCTATATCCAATTATCTCCAGAGACTGTAATATTTTTCATACTGTTAATGTACTATCTCTCTCTATAGGAAAGCTATTTGCCATTTTCTTAATATAGCTGCCAAATAGTTAGGGATTTTTTAGGCTTTTTTCACATTTTTGACAAACTTTAAAGTTTTGGAGTCCAGGGTATAAATCATTTTTCAGCACTTTTTGGCCAGACAAAAATACTCCAGCCTCAGAATGAATAATCATTACTGCTAATGCTTTTGACTTTTGTGGTTTGTTCTTAAAGTCAGTGTTAATCCCCTGTACCAGCTTGATTCTTGTGTTTGTTCTCCTGAAGTTCTTATCAACCCAGAACCTCAGCCGTTGACCTTATTTAAAACTAGGGTCGCTGTAGATGTACAAGTTAACTTAAAATGAGATCACTACAGCTTGGGGTGAGCCCTGACCCCAAGACTGGTGTCCCTGGAAGAGAGGAAATTGTTACAGACTCAAAAGAACGCCAGGCAGTGGCACAGGCTGAGGCTGCAGGGCTGAGGATTGATTTCTGGCCTAGGCAAGAAGGCTTTCTCCTGGGACCCCTCGAGACTTCTCAACACCTTGACTTTAGACATTAAGCCTCCAAAATGACGAACAATTCCAGTTCTGGTTTTTCATTCTAATCAATTTTAGTGATTCATTGTAATGGCCCTAAGATGCTAGGAGAGTGATTGCATGGCTAAGTCTGGTAAATCGGCTGCGATGAAGTCACTGCTTCTTCCTGGAAGAGGGAGCTAAGTGGCCCTCTGAGCTGCATCCTAAAAGCACATGGGGCCAAGAGCACACAGGGTCCCTCCTGCGTAACCTACAATGGAGCCTACACCAGGGGAACCCAAGTAAACTAAGTCAGGCAGGATCCAGAAACAACCTTTCCTTGTCTGATTTGCACACATAAGAGAGGCTTAATGAGCTCTTCAGTATAAATGTCAATATTTTGTTTGTTGTCTTTTTGAGACGGGGTCTCCCTATGCAGTTTAGGGTGGCCTTGAGCTCCCTTTAGAGCCCAAACTGGTCTTGAACTCATAGTGATTTATTATAACTCACTCTCCCAAGTACTAGGATTCCATGTGTACTACCATGCCTGGCTGAAAACCACTATTAAAGGAAAATGAAGCCGAATCACAACCAATTAGAAACACCAGCTCACATGCACCATAACTGGAAACTTTGTAGCAGGACAGATGCCATAAGAACACTGTATAGTCATTGTAACCAGCCAAATATCTGCTTTGCTTTAATTTCTCATTAATCCTACAAAACCCTTCCCTTTGTGCTCCTGGTACAAAGCCTGCAATCATCTTTTTACTTGGTGCTTTGGACTCAAGGATTATTGTTTTTGTAAATAATCATCTTTTAAAAGGTTACTGTGTCCGAGTTTAAGTTTCGTCAGTCCACGCTGACATCTCGTTGGTGGCTGGAAATTAATCAGCCGCATGAACAGTTTTACATTGTGGAAGTCAGTAAACCATTTCATTTTGCACCCCGCATCACAACCAGTAGGGGTGTTTGTTTGTTTTTGTATTTAGTACAGGGTCTAACAGGGCCTCATTACACAGATTCGACTCAGAGTGATTCTCCTGTTTTCAGCCTCTCAAACGGTGGAATTACAGGTGCATGCCACCACATCCAGTTGCAATCACCATCTCAGTGGACCCTTGTGGTGAGGCCAGCATGGAATGCTGGGGATTGAACCTCGGTCCCTGTGCATGCCTAAGCAGGCATTTTAGTCTGCTGAGCTATCTGGCCAGCCCTCACAACTGGTTTTAAAATGTTTACCAGCGTATTAACTATACCAGGCTCTGTATTTTAAGTCCTTTTTAAATTTCACCAGTAAAAGTCTGCTAGTATACACCACCCCCAAGGTGCAGTAAGATAGCCAAAGACACTGGGCATAGTGGCACACACCTGATACCCCAGCACTTGGGAAACTGAAAATAGGAGGATCACTATAAGTCTGATCTGTGCAGCGATACCCTACAGACCCTGCACTAAATACATTTAAAAAAAATAAAGGAAGTCTGCTAGTATAAATTTCTCATTCATGACTATCTGCCTCTCCACTGTAGTCCATATTCGTGATGTGCGCACACCTGTATTTTAACACACAGTATATATCATAAAGAAAGGCATTTGACAAATACATTTTCTGAGCCTTTTCCTCACACACACGAGACAACTGGTTGGACAAAATGTGGTGCCTGCCGGGCATGGTGGCTCACGCCTGTAATCTCAGCACTCGGGAGGCTGAGGCAGGAGGATCGGTGCGAGTTCGAGACCAGCTTGGGCTACAAAAGTGAACTCAAGGCTAGCCTGAACTGCATAGCGAGACCCTGTCTCAAAAAGACAAAAATAAAATAAAATAAAATAAAATAAAAAAATAAAATTGTGGTGCCTGTCACATCTCTGTGCCTACTGTGACATCATGTGTCTTGAAATTCGGGAATACAGAAATGTCAAAGGCTCCGCAAGTGCTGTTTCCCTTGCACACAAATCATAGTTTTCTGAGGAGGCAATTATAGAACATTTCCTTTTAGCCTTGAAGTATAAATGTTTTCTTAATATACTTAAAAATATGGATCATTCCTCATGAATTTGCTGGGCAATGTGGTATTTCTATATGTTTAGCGGGTCCTATTCCAGCTCCGGGGAGGTTTCCCCCTCTGAAGGCATTTTTTTTCTTCTTGGTTCTAATGATTGTTTAGTAGTTAAAGTTTATTTTTGATTCCTCTTCAGAAAACCTTTAACATATGAGTGTTCTGAGCCGGGCGTGGTGGCACATGCCTATAAACCTAACACTGGGGAGGCTGAGGCAGGAGGATCAGTGAGAGTTCGAGACTAGCTTGGGCTACAAAAGTGAGCTCAAAGCCAGCCTGAACTGCATAGCGAAACCCTGTCTCAAAAAGACTAAATAAATAAATAAATAAATAAATAAATAAATAAATAAATTATATATATATATATATATATATATATATATGTTCTTTCCTTTTCCTTCATCTTATTTTTCATCTTGTTTATATCTGCAGCGTTTTCCCCTATACTCCCTACTTTTTAATCCACTAGAGGTTTGTTACAGTTTTATGTCTAGTTGTCCCCTCAAAGCCTCATGCAGTCATTGGGCAGGGACTTCTATAGATTGAGACTGGACTCATGAGTCACTGGAGTTATGTGTTTTAGTACTGATCTCGAGTTTGAGACTTGATCCATGATCCCTGGGATTATGGGTTTTAAGTACTTCTGGGATTATGGGGTTAGCCTAAGGCGGATAGGCTGAGGTGGAGAGCCTGAATGTAATATAAACAGAGACTGAGAGACAGACTTAAGCTGTTGCTCTCTGCTCCCTTGGCTGTTCCATTGCCTCTGTCAGTGTTGTTGCTGTTCTGCCGCCATGAGCTGGATGCTCTCTGCCCTGTTCCACTCAGCCTTGGGCCAGCCGAGTATGGTATGGACTGAAACCTCCAGTAACTGTGAGCTAAATAAACCTTTCCTTCCTTCATTTTGAGTGTTGGGTACTTGTCCCAGCAATGAGAGAAAAGTAACTAAGACAAGGCTGAACCCAGAGCCTTCGCACTGAGCTACACCTTGACCTTTGCTATTTACTTTATTTTATGTATTTTATGAGATTATCCAGGATGGACTCAATGCTGGGATTGCAGATGTGCGCCACCATGCCAAGGGCTAAGTCCTAATTCTCAGAATCTGGCTCTTACCTTTGTTGTTGTTGTTATTTGTACAGGGTCTCACTATGCAGCTCACATGCATAGTGATCTCCTCTTTCAGCCTGCCCAGCGCTGGGATAACAGATCTGTGCCACCATGCCCGGTTTCAGGGCCAGAACAGCACACCCAGGGTTCTGGGGCCAGAGCAGCATGCGGTATCAAGAATCAAACTCAGGACCTTGTGCTTGTCAGCACTCAGACTGCTGAGCTATCTCTCCAGCTCTCTTCCATTCTTAAAGCAGAAATGCTGCATACTTTACATCCTGCATTGTCACTGTGCTTTCTGCGGCATCCAAGGTGAATATGGTTTCCATGACAGTCTGCTCACGCTCAGCCAGCTCTCTTCACCCGTATTGTCTGCTGTCCTAACCACTCCTGGCCCCCAGTGGCTCAACTCTTATTAAGCACATCCAGAGAAGCTGTGATACCTGTCCCTCGCGTCCCTTGCATGTTCCTCTCTGAAGCTGTAAGTCATGTTCTCTTGTACCACCGAATGTGTTTTTGAGGGGGTTGGAATTCTTTGCTAAATACTCTTCTTACTTTCCTTAAGTAGTAGGAACAAAACAAAAGCAAAGAACTTATTTCAGGATGCCACTGGCTTCAACATGGGGCAAATGTTATCCTCTCATCTGCAGTTACAGATCGCTGAGCTACTCCTAAGTTTTACTTCCTCGACCTGGACCAGGGCCAGGGCCTGGCGTCTCATGTCCAGCAAACACTCGTCTAACATTTCTGCTAGCTGAGAGGGGATCTTCTACACAGCTGGCGGATTATTGTCTGCTAGCCAGGGAGCCCTGTGCAGAAGTCAAGTTTCCATTCAGTGATGGAGATAAAAACGGGGCCTGCAGCTGCACTAGCCAAAGGATCTTCCTCTCTGCTTCAGTGTTTTCCTGTAGCGTCGTCTTGTCTCAGCCTACAGAGAGCTCCTACCTCTCCCTCCACTACCTGCCTGCAGCACGGCTGGCTATTTTGCAGTGTTGTTTGCAAGCGGAATGAGGAAGAGAAGCATCAGTGAGGAGCCGGCAATGCATGGCTCCAGCCAGCTAGGAGAGAAACTCAGGCGGTTCTGGGATTTTCTGCGTTCTGTTGCCTGTGAAGAGACTGGGGTTGAGTCACAGCCTTTTCCCATTCCTCCCAGATTTCTGTGCTATTCTGGTTCTGCTGGCTTAGTTTAGGATTATGACTCTCCACCCAACCCCCCTGCTCCCTGCAGTTAGTGGAAATTCCCCGCAGACTCAAGCCTTTTGTTTCTCTTCTCCTTATTTTTCCCTTGTCCTATAGGATTTTTATACCCACTTACTTATGGTGATTTAATGGAGACTTGGGCAGGGAGCACTTCTCAAAAATGGCACAACCTGTCCCAGACACTCGATGTGGGTCAAACACAATTAGGCACTGCGAACAAAAAGATGTGAAAGGCAGTCACGGCTGTTGCAGAGACAAGCCCATGAAGGACGATGCTAGGATGCTCTAGGCAGAGTACATGCTCAGAGGCGCTGGCATGCAGGTTTCTCAGAGTTGTGGGCAATGCTGGGCATTTGAAGCGATAGGAAAGAGTAGTGTGGCATGAGGAGCTGGCGTTCTGTTTAGAAGAAGAAAATGAAGAGTCCAGTGAGGAAGGAATACTAACTTGGCATCTAAAGTGAGGAATACTAACTTGGCATCTAACACTGGCAGGGTTTCATCGTTGAGTAGATGTAGATGCTTGAGGAGGTATAAGAATGGCTGGTGACAGGATAGAGGACGTAATGGCGGTGATGGGGACGGATGACAGCAGCAGGGTCAGGGGAGGTTGATGGGCGTAGTAACAAAAGCACCGAGCAGGAGTGATACACAGACTTGTGGGTGCACACACAGCTGGCTGTAGCCCAGAAGCACATGGAAGCTCAGAGCACATGTGCACTGCTTGTTCCGATGGCCAAAGGTCATCAGACTCACAGATGAGTCTCCAGAGATAACAACTGCGTGAGGATAAAAGAGCCAAAATGTGGCAACTGGGAACGGCAACAGCAAGGTGGTCAGGGAAGGGGGAAATCAGAAAGAAGAGAGGTGCTGGTGCTAAGGGGAGAAGTGATATCAAGGATGCTGACAGCAACTGAGCATAAGAGAAGCCATCCACGCACCGGCCACCACTAGACTCAGTCTCCCAGAGCTTTAGATCTCTATTTCCAAAGGCTTATTTAATAATAACTTCGCAAACAAATAACTGGAAGCTCTTACATGGTAACACAAATGCTCTCATCAAAAAACCTTTTCATGTAATGAGACTCGGTGCTATGAACCCTCTGCCTTCCGGGTGTTCTATGATATTAGGCTAAGTTAATATTTAGCAGAGATATAAAAACTGCAACCTGTTTGCTTCACAGAATTTGTGGCAGTGAGATTTAACCCAAGAAAAAGGCCAGCTGACAGAAAGCCTCTGTTCTGACAGGACAACGGTACACTTGGATCCTTCCCTCCACAGGTCTCTGTAGTACAGAAAGGTCAGGTCTGTTTCCCATTAGTTCTCCAGAAGCCATGGTTAATCTTGAGGCAGCAGGGTCAGCCCAGGGCAAAACTAACCATAAAAAACAGTGTGATACATAGGACACTGACAATTCCTTTTCAATGTTTTGCTGCAAGTATTTTCCCAAGTCCGCCATAGTTAGGGTAGCTGCCATGCCTCCAGGTGAAGAATCATCCTGTCTTGTTAATGCAGGTTTCTCCAGGTGGCTCCAGTTAAGATGGGAAAAACAAGGAGGGGAAGAAAACATTAACCCATCGTCAACCATGGTAATTAATAAAATGCTAACCCACTGTCAGCCATACCCAATAATGATCTGTTTATCAAATGACTTGCTGTCATCTTAAGAGAAGATGAGACCACAGGAGTTTTGCTAAGAAGATGTGAATTATAAGGCACTGCTGAAAGAGACTTTTGTTATGAAAGACACCATGTCACTCAAAATCAGGATGGGTACAACGTGAGGTTGGGGGGGGGGCTGCTAATGAAAAGCAGAATCTATTCAGATTTTTCTTAAAACACAAACACCTTTAACAAACATGAAGTTGTCTCTGGCCATGGCCATTCCAAATTCTGGTGCACTTCCACGGAACACACAATGACAGTCCCTAACCGTGCATGTCCCTGACACTTAGAACTATGGCACTGAGCTTGTATTTCTGCGGTTCCATTTATGAAAAGAATAGAGAAGTTTCTTAAAATCTCCAAAGATGAGTATTCAGATACATAATGGCACTCGAGTACTGCACATGGTATGCCAAAAACTCACACCTTGCTGGAAATCCTGATTTGACATTTGACCTGATCCACCATTCAACTCTACCAGTCACACCTTTATTCCAAGATAGGAAGAAAGCATTTACTTGTATCAAGGCCATTGATATAAATCTTTTTTTTCTTCTGAGCTGAAGAGCGTCACAGAAGGTAAGCATCGTGGCTAAAATAAAAATTCAAATCAGAGAAATCAACCCATTTGGAAGGAAAATGCCTAAGAAGGTAAGGAAGCCCAAGAGCTTAGGGTGGCCACATAGGGACTGATTCCTCAACTCTGAGCTAGTGCAATGTGCTTTTGTTTTTATTTTTTTTTTTCTTGTTTCAGAATTTCTGTTTGTTTATTTATTTATTTTTATGGCCAGCTCGGCCTGCCCTGAGGTGAGGGCAGGGCTGGCGCAGCATGTGGTGCCAGGGATCGAACTGCAGTCCCTGCAGCCACCTGCAGGTGCTTTAGACCACTGAGCCATCCTGTTGGGCCCCTGTAATGTGCTTTTGGGTCATGTTGGTTTTGCAAATACACAATCATTGAAAGATAAGCATAAGAATCTCGTATGTGAGTATTGACTGGTTTACGTTGTGTGGAACACAGCCAGCTGGATCCAGTAACTGCTATGGAAAGGTTCTGCTGCTCTGAGGCTTCTTACAGGGGATTAGGAAGCCACAGGATGTCCACAGGAAGGAATGAGTTCTTTATCTCTTTGCAGCACTCCACAGCCACCCCTTAGAGGCCCCAGATGCTGGAGCCCTCCTGAAGAAGAAGCTACCAAGAAATGTGGGAGCAGAGTCCCAGACCCAGCATCACAACGGGAGTGTGGGGAGGGACAGCTACCTACGCCATGGCTCGAGCAGTAAGGGAAGAGGCACGAAAATAGGAAGAAGGGGCCTTATGGTGGCTTGGGCAAGGCAGTGAGAAATGGTCAAGACATTTGAAGTCGGCCTAACATAATTTGGCAGTGGATTTACCAAGTCAGGAATATGGGGATTTTAATAGTGAGAAATTTAAAAAATGAGACTTCCATTTTTTGAGGTAGAAGAGACTGCAGAGTGCCCAGGTTTAAGTGGGGAGAGGTGAGAGAGTTGGGCATACTGGTTATTTCAAGTTTGATATTCTTTTTAGATAGGCAGATAGATTGCTATGAGCTGCATCCCTGAGTTTGAGAGATAGGGAATAAGTCTCTGTAGTGCCACAAATTGAAGAGTACCAGACTACAAGTTGTATTTAAAGCCCCAAGATCAGGTGGAATCTTGTTAAGTGGACACACAGAGAAAAGGAAAGATACTGGGTAGGCTCCTGGACTCTGATGATTTCAGGTTTATGAGGTAAGAAGAAACAGGCAAAAGCTACTGAGACAGAGTGGCTTTTGAAATAAGGGAACCAAGAGCAAGTGCTGATTTAGAAAAAGATAAATGTATCACATGGTGGTGAGAGGCCACATGCAAATGGACCACCGTCCACCACAATGGGCATTGTGGTTAAGGAAATAACTCAAGCAAAACAGGAGGACAGGAGTTTGCAGATTGAACAAGACATCCACCAAGTGCTGACACGGGGAATACGTGCGGGACAGTAACAAGAGAAATCATGGTGATATTTCAAAACAGGGGACAGCAGGGGAAGAAGAGAGGGCGACAGAAAGGATGCCCAGAATGGAATCAGGAGGAAAGTCAGATGAGTCACAAAAGATCAGGAATCAGGATAATATTAGTTTTCCCAAAGCAGCACTGAAGCTAGAAAACGCTGGAGGCATGTCTTCAAAATACTTGAAGAATTTCTGAACTATAAATAAAATCCCAGCAAAAACATCAATCGATACAAAGCAGAATAACCTTTACTTTCTTTGTCTCTTTGCTCTTGAAGTTGTTGAACATTGTGTTTCAGCAAAAGGGCCAAAATCACTCAAGAAAGGAGGTGCGTTGGATTATGGGAATTAGGGGGTCCAGAACAGGCAACGGGTGCCGGAATTCCTATACACAGGGGCAAAGGGTTCCCGGCTGTTCCCTAGTCAGGTTGAGACTGGACCATGTAAGACTTGGGCCCTCGTTCCTTTCAAAAGCTAAAGCTGTTGATTGACTAAGAACCCATTTTTGAGTTAGGCTATAAACAAAAAGCTACAAGAATAAGTAGTGAAAACGTGTGTAGAACATCTAAAAAATAGTATTAATAATGGAGGCTTAAAAATGAGATAACTGGTTAGAAATGTCACTGGGAAATTAAGTTTTGTGCTTACATTCAGTGTAAGCTACCAAAGTATGTGTGCATTGACACTTTGTTTCTGAAATAGCTCTATAGAAAAATATTGCAGCAGGGCCAGGCAAGATAGCTCCTGCTTAGGCAAGCTTAGGCAACCACAGGGACTGCAATTCGCAGTTCAGATCTCCAGCACCATGTGCTGCACCAGCCCCACCCCCAGGGCAGGCTGAGCTGGCCATAACATACATACATACATACATACAGTTTCAAAAAAAAAAAGTTGGGGCAGGACTGAGGATATAGCTTGGTGGCGTAAGTGCCTGCCTGGCAAGTGCAAGGTCCTGAGTTTGATCCCCAGTACTAAAAAATAAAAATAAAAAATGAAATAAAATAAATAAAAAATAAAAAATATTGTGGCTGGGGCTGAGGAGATAGCTTAGTGGCCTAAGCACCTGCCTGGATAGCACGAAGTGTGGAGTTTGATGCCCAGTATCACATACACACATATAATAATAATAATAATAAATAAAAGTTTTCCTTTTCATTAAGTGGTAATTGTGCTCGCATGTTCATTTTCTAAAGTGGTACAGATTTAAGGTATGCTAGTCAAATTAGCAAGGTGAAATATATAGATCTATCTATCTATATAGATAGATATATCGAGAGAGAGAGAGAGAAAGAGAGAGAGAGAGAGACCATACAAATTACAGTATAAGGTACAAATCACAGTATAAGGTATGAAGTATACCATATATCTAATTCTAAACGCTTACCATAAAGACTGAGTTGGAAGCTTCATGTCTGCATGAATTTTCCTGTATTTTTAATGTGCATGATGGACTTAAATTTTCTTGGATATTAAAGTCTGCCAATTGCTATGGAAAAAAAATAAAACTGTTGATTGCTGACATCGCTGAATGCTGTTTAAAAAACTGGCTAAGATTTAAGTTTTCTTTCTCCTAGAAATAGGAGAAAGAAAGGAAAAGGGGGGCAGGAGCAGGGGGGGGGGGCAAGGGACAAAGAAGAGAGGCAAGGAGTCAGGGGACCAGGAAAAAGAGACCGCAACTGAAGCCTGGACAGGAGGCTCCGGGACTCTGAGCTCAGAGCGATTGCGAGGGTAGGGCCACAGCTGCAAGGGAGTTGATTGTTGTGAAGGGAGGGCGTGGCTGCTTCCTTCTCCTTTGTGTCATTTCAGGGAAGTCGCAAGCAAGGGATAGAAGGGGTAGGGATGAATGAGGAGGGAGAGCTGGGGGATCCAAAGGACAGAAACTGTGGCACAGCCCTCCAGAGCCCAGAGAGCGCATCAGGGAGAGAAATGTGCGGGACTGCCGCCTCCTCCTCCTCCCCAAGAGGCACCCCGGGAGCTCTCCAAGCTGTCACTTGGGTGTGTTAAACAGGGATCCTGGAAGGCGGTGGGAGCAATGAAGGGGAGAAACTGTTGTGATGGGGGTAGGGGTGGGGGTGGGGAGCGCCACGCTGATCCAATGGCTCACAAGCTCCCTGTGGTCACTTAGAAGAGGAGTGCGGGTCCACCCAGTGGAGCTGGCAGGGGCGACCCAGAGCAAACCCAGCGGAGGGGCACTGCCAGGAGCACCTAGGGAAGCCATTGCAAAGCGAAAAATGATCCGGCCTCCTGGGAAGCAGAGTCATTTCCAGGGAACTCAACAGAGGCCTGAGGGCCAAAATATTAACAGATAATTGGCTGTGCAAATTGGCTCAGAAAGGTGAATGATAATACAAGTAGAGAAAGCGGGAAGGAGGGCCGTCATGATTTATCTTGGAAAACAGTAATCATTGTTTATCCAGACAGGACATGGTGAGAGCTTACTTTGAAGCTACCACCAGGGGTAATCATGTGGTGACCGGATGCTGCTGTAAAAACATAAAGCAGCTCCAAAGCCAATCAGAAATAGGAGACCTTGTCTATTATACCTTAATAAAATAATTCCCTGTCTTACTTACAGTAGCTTGTGCGCTGTGTTTTGGGGGATATTTTTCCTTGCTACTTCATAAACTTGGTGCTTACTATGCTGCATTTTTTGTACGCGTTTATCAGCACACTTAGCCTTCTCATTTAAATGTCTGGGTAACTTTTTAAAAATGTATTGGCGCCCGCCATTATGCATAGTAACAGGGTTCGCTACCGTTTACCGAGCGTGTCTTCTCTCACCCTCTCAGGCTTCCTGTTATTGTCAGGAATCTTGAAATACAAAGTCATGACGAGCCACCACACCCTTCCCTCTCCTTGTCATTCCCAGTCTCCTTACTGACTTCTTGGGGTGCTTCCCTGCTTCCCCAGAATGGAGGCTAAACGGCACGGCTAACTATAAACCCCAATTTGGGCACCTCACCATCTACATCCCTAAAGAGAGCTCAGCAGTTCCAGCCTCTGCGCTGCCCTTTAACCTTTCATCACGGGAAATCACATTCAGATGCCCGTCATAGGAATTTTCACAGGAAAGTCAAGAGGAGGACAATGCCACGCTCTGGCTTCCTTCCGGAAGGAGGTCTGTCGGGCCTAGGGAACCTGGAGGCTGGGCAGGGCTCCAGCTTAGCTTTCCCGAGTCACTTCCTCTAAATGTTCACTCCCACTTTCATTTCCTCCCTAATCCTTTTTATTTCAGAGTACTTGGAAGATCCTATTTATTAAAAGAAATTATATTCCATGGCATCTAAAATACTGGACTATCGGGCCTAATAAAGGCAAACTAGTCCTGCCAATGTCTCCGGGATTTGTTTTGTCCCAGTACTGGGCTTTGGTGCAAGATACATCCCCAGGCTCTTAGTAAACTTATTTAATTACTTAAGTATTTTTACATTTTCAGATGGAATCTCACTAGGTTGCTCAGGCTGGGCCCCAATTCTTGATCCTCCTGCCTCAGCCTCCCAGATTGTGAGATTGCAATAATGCTGTGGTTCATCCTGCATAGCCTGTTCTGTGTTGTTGTTGTTGTTGTTTTGGCGGTACCAAGGATCAAACCTGAGCCCTTTTGCTTGCCAGGCAGGGATTGAAGCCGCTGAGCTATCCCCCTGGCCCCTCTATGACACTTCTTTCATCCATTCCAACTCTTCCTTTGCATCTTCTAGCCTATTGTATAGAGACCCTGCAAATATCCTAATGACTACTTACAGTAAACTTTCATTTACTTGTGTGGGTCTTTTCTCTTTATCCGATTTTGCAGAACACATAAAACAGCTTTCATCTTTTCTGAAATAATTGGCTTATCAATCAAATTTACCCCCCATTGCTCTTTCTGCTTTTCTTTATATGCAGCCAGTATTCAGTCCTTTCAGAGATATTTTGAATGCCTGTCAAACTCAACATGCGGTGCCAACACTGCAGTAACTCAGCTGTGAGAACTGCATAGGAAGCTATAAGCATGGCCCCTGTGTGTGTGAAAGCCGAGGTGCTGGGAGTATTTGCAAAAATACTGTTTTAGTGACTTTAATCCCATTGCTGAGACAAAAACATGGTGTCCAGATTAAAGAAGGAAAAGTTTATTTAGCTTGCCGTTTGTAGAGATTTCAGTCCATAATCAGCTGGCTGCAAGGCTGGGTGGCACGCAGCAGAGGGGCCACAGTTCAAGGCAGCAGAAGACAGCAAAAGCAACAAGAGCAAGAAGGATGGGGAAAGTGAGCCTTTTCTCTCTAGTACATTGGACCCAGGCTACCCACACACTAGGGGGCGTACCACTCACACCATCTCTGTGCCCTCCTCTTGGACCAGCGCAAGAGAGTTACAAAGTGAGGCCTCTGACCCTATCCTGTGTCACTTAGGTAAGCTTCTAAACTTCTCAAGTTGACACAATGAACAACAGCGTCCTAGAGTGGTAAGGGCATGTCTTCTACACCCTAGCAGGTAGGACTGCTGAGTTACTTAAGCTTCTAGACCTTTCAAATTGACACAAAGTGTCAACCATTACCAATATTTATTGGCTATAGTACTTATTTCACCCACTATACCCTGCCCATGTCAACGATGGACACTGTGATTCTGATCTTCCATGTGCTTCTCTCCTGTGTGGTCTGGCTTTGCACTTCTGTGTCATACACTGCTTGCCCTATGAGCCAATACTGAAAATGTAAGCTGAAAATATATAGCATGATTTCCACACCAATAAGCACTAAAATTCTTTCTTAGAAAAAGAAATAAGGCAAAAGTGAAAAGATGCTCTATTAAATAAATTAAAGCAATTTAATAATAGAACCTTGCTGGGAGTGGTGGCGCACACCTGTAATCCCAGCACTTGGGAGGCTGAGGCAAGAGGATCAGTGTGAGTTCGAGACCAGCCTGGGCTACAAAAGTGAGTTTGAGGCCAGTCTGAACTGCATAGTGAGACCTTGTCTCAAAAAGACAAAAAAAAAAAAAAAAAAACCTTAATT
>PVJA010012452.1:0-11158 GCA_004027025.1 Myocastor coypus | reverse complement strand
GAGAGAGAATTAAGGAAGAATAATCTCAAGATATATACTTTTTTTAGAAAAACATCACTTAGAATTGATTTTAAACATTTCTGCTCTTTTCCTGCCAACTGCCTATAGTTCCCAGACCTTTCATTCCTGGTATTTTCCCTTCTCTAGTTCCTCATTTTTTCTCACTTCCTCTCTTCAGGCTCCTTCTAACAATCCCACACCTCTGCATTATTCAGATCCAACACCGCAACCAACACCAGGCTCATGAAGCCCTCTATCTGAAATCTCAAAATTCAGTAAGAAATAGTTCCATACAAAGCATGCTTGGAAAACAGAACTCTGGAGCTTTTCATGTTTCCTACCATGTTGCATGAAAGAGTAACTCCGACATCCTATACAGTGATACCTTGGCTCATGAACTCAATTCTTTCCATGATTCTTGTTGCAAACCCAGCTGGACAAGAAGTGGATCAAGTCTCTTCCTGTATAAGTGGTTAAGGAATTTTGCTTAGGTCACACACAACCAATCCTGTCTCACTGGATTTCAGAAAACTCTGTCCATTTTTTTTTTTAACTACTGAAATTAGAACTTCCCACCATGCTACTTACTGAGCATGAAAAATACACAAGTGAAATGAACATTAAAAAGAAAGTAGGGAAAGGTATATGGGGAAAAAATGGATGTAAATTATTTGCCCAGTGGGCTCCACATATGGCATACCAATTAGACATGTCTGTCAGAAATTAATCCATTGTGTACACTGAAGTTTCAGAACTCAGTCCAGTACCCTTGGTAGGCACATAGCCTGATG
Organism: Myocastor coypus; assembly: GCA_004027025.1. Classification (NCBI taxonomy): domain Eukaryota; kingdom Metazoa; phylum Chordata; class Mammalia; order Rodentia; family Myocastoridae; genus Myocastor; species Myocastor coypus. The sequence continues at coordinate 10,367 of PVJA010012452.1, read as the reverse complement.
TTTTTTCACTGGGATGCAAGTTGTTCTCAGGGGGTCTGTATGGTCATGAAAATTTAGCCTACTCCAATACTTATTTTATTTACTTTTCCAATACTTATTTAATACTTACATATTAATCTTTTTTTCTTTTCCTTTTGAGACAAGGTCTCAAAAGAAATGTAGTTCAGGCTCACTTTGAACTCACTATGTAACCCAGGCTGACCTTGAACTCCTGGCAATCCTCCTGCCTCAGCTTCCCCTGTGCTGGGATCACAGTGTGCACCACACGCCCAGCAATGATGCTTCTCCTGGAGACCTCTGCATATCTGATATATACTGTTCTGAGCAATCCTTGAGGTAAAGAATTGTATTCTCAGTACTAGAAGAGAGATTAAGCAACGAAGGCTACATAGCTGGGAAACGGAGGCACGTACTGCATCAGGCACTAGCTTTGGAAGCGCATCTGTTTAGAGCTAACACCTGGGTGCTTCACCACTGTGTGGCACTGCCACAAACTCCACAGAGTCGTGTCGTTTTGGGGACATCTTTCCTCCTTCGACTTCCTACCTCTAACTCCAGTTTTACAATGTGCTTCGGTTTCTCTCATCTCACTACAGATGTTATTCTGCCTGGTTATTAGTGACTGTGAAGCCTTCGAGTCTGGAGGGAAAAAAACAGAGCAGTCTGACAGAAAAGACAGAAGTTTTAGGAACACAGCCTAAAACACGAGTCATAAAATTTGAGAGAGAAATTACCATCACTTTTGAGATCTAAGGTATTTTTCTTTTGTGGAACCAGAGTTCGAACTCACAACCTTGCACTTGCTCAGCAGGCACTTGTGCCATGGAGCTATCTCCCCTGCCCCTGGGAATCACTGAGACAGCGACTGAGACTGGGTTTGTGGTGCATACCTGCGATCCCAGCATTTGGGAGTCTAAAAACAGGAGGATCACTACGAGTCTGTGCAGTGAGACCCTGTAGACACTGTACTAAAATACATTAAAAAAAAAAAAAAAAGAATTATAGAAACAATGGAGTTCTTGGATGAAGGTATCACTGTGCATGGCACTGGAAATCTTAAAACAAATGCTGGATTTTCATATCATCCTTTTCTGTTGTTGTTGTTTGTCTTAGTTACTTTTTACTCATTGCTGGGACAAATATCTGACACCCAAAATGAAGGAAGGAAAGGTTTATTTAGCTCACAGTTTGTGGAGGTTTCAGTCCATGTTTGGCTGGCCCAAGGCTGAGTGGAACAAGGCAGAGAGCATCCAGTTCATGGCGGCAGAACAGCAAAAATGGCGACAGAGGCAATGGACCAACCAGGGCAGCAGACAGCAGCAACAGCACCAGTCTGTCTCTCTGTCTTTCTTTTTAAATTACATCAGGCTCTCTGCCTTAGCCTATCTGCCTTAGGCTACACCCGTAATCCCAGAAGTACTTAAAACACATAATCCCAGGGATCATGAATCAAGTCTCAAACTCTAGATCAGTACCAAATTACATAATCCCAGTGACTCATGAGTCAAGTCTCAATCTATAGAAGTCCCTGCCCCATGACTGCATGAGGCTTTGGGGGGACAACTAGACCTAAACCATAACGTTGTTCTTTAGGACAGGGTCTATAGGATCTACATGATCTCACTACATAGATCAGACTCCTAGTGATCCTGCTGTTTTCAGCCTCCCAAGCACTAGGATTACAGTCCACACCACCACACCCAGTCTCAATCTCCATCTCAGCACACTGGGGGCGGAGCCAGCACGCAGGCCAAGGATGGAACTGGGCTGCTGCATCTGCCTAAGCAGGCACTTTAGTCCACTGAGCTATCTGGCTGATCCCTCTGATCCCTCATTCTTTTCTAGTGAACTAAGACTTACGCAGTTACAAACTGTAAGGGTAAAGTCACCAGGATTTTTATTCCATTTGCCCTAAAAGCCTTTATGCTTTCCAAATTCATGTCAACCTTTCGAAAAAGTATCAAAAGTTTAGATAATGCCATATTTGTCTATTTATTTGTTTATTTACTTGTGTGGTGCAGGATCTTGCTACACAGCTCAGACGCTCAGACTCATAGTAATACTCCTGTCTCAGTCTCCCCAGTGTTGGGATTACAGGCGTACAGCACCACACCTGGTTTTGGGGCTGGTGTAGTATGCAGTACCAGAAATCAAACCTAGGTTCTTGTTTTTTGGCCAAGCAGGCCCTTAGATTGCTGAGCTACCTCCCCAGCCCCAGTAATACCATTTTGAAATACTCATTACTCAAATTAATCTCATCCACTGAAGAATATAAAACTATAATGACACCAGAAAAGTCATTAACCTTTTTTAAAAAAAAAAAAAAAGTAGACAATGTGATCCAGAAATTCAGTTCATTCTGTAGCTGTGCATGTCTTGTGTGCCAAAGAGTCTAAGGGCATAGATAAAAGAGTCTCAGCCCCAAGTTACTTATCTCTATTTTATTTCCTCTATTAGGCCTGCAAGAAAGCACAGCAGACTCCTCATTCTTTTTAACTGAATAAAAACAAGTGTTTCCCCAGTCGGTGAGCCTTAAAGCTCAAAACTGAATTCTTAATGTCACAACAAGGTAGCCAATAAAATTTCAGGTTTTATTTAGCAGTATTTTGTCTAAACACATGTATCACGTCTGGGAATAAATATCATTGCAGTCCTGATTTAGTTTACATGACTCATTGAATTTTCAGCTCTACTGAAAACTGAGGAAGTTTGAGACCTCTTCATTTATTCTCATCCAGTTACCACAGGATAACTCTGGCCAGAGAAGGTTAACCCTTTTGTGACTAATACAGCACTTGGAAAATCTAATGAAAATGTAGACAGGCACAGGCAAAAAAAAAAAAAAAAAAAAAATTAAATTCACTTTGAGAGTCTTTGAAATTTAGAAAGGTCTTTCCATAGATGGAAAGGCAGTGGGTATGTCTATTGAATTTGGGGCTTGAATTTATTTTATTCAATTTAGTATTCCCTGTCCCAGAATATACTTTAGAAAATAAAATCTGTTGAAGGAGTGAAATTGGATCACATGGGCTCACTTTTTAATCTGCCTTCTTCCCTTGATTTTCCACCTACACATTTTCTAAAATGTATTTGTTCAAGACTGATAATGTAAAAAATTATTTTCAAAACTCTATTTTCATGAAATTTTTTCACATCCCAAAAGAAAGCCATGGCTTCTATCACCTCAAATACCACAATGAAGAAATCACCTGAGGATAAGAACCACAAAAGCATTAAAGAATTATTTCTAAACTAACTTCTGAAGAGATCTCCTGGGGTAAAAGGCAGGATACCTCTAGAAGAAATAGAGGAACTGGGCTTTATCTTATCCAAGGGACAAACTCTCAGCAGTTTCCTATACCTTACTTATATGTGGAATAATTTCAGGCCAGAAAGTGAAATGACTGTATGAGGCGACACTATAATGGTATTTTAAAAGATAGTCTTCTCTGATGGAAGTCATCTATTATGGTTTGGATATAGGTGTCCCTCCCAATGCCTCATTCAGTCTTGGGGCAGCTTCTGGAATTTGTAATTGATTATTGTGGGTGTGGGGAGATTTGTGATTTCAATGTAAGAAAGGAAGGGAAGTTAGCTGCTTGAGCTATGGCTACTCCTCCTTTCGCCTTCTTGCTCTTAGCTGCCGCCATAAAAGGGTGCCCTCTGCATTGTGCCTCTCTGCCTTGGAGCCAGCTGAATATGGACTGAAAGCTCCAGGAACTGGGAGCTAAATAAACCTTTCCTTCCCTCATTCACAGTGTCGGGTATTTGTCCCAGCAATGAGAGAACAGTAACTATGACACCATCTTAATAGATTTATGTAACAAAAAGCACTGACTTTGACAGGAGGACACATAACATCCAAACAGCTAAATCCACACTTGTGAGCTTGTGACAATAGGAACTTGAAACACAGGCCTAACGCATAATGCACTGTACACTGATAGCTGGCAACAACTTAACCTTGTGGCAAAAAAATTAATCTGAAAGAAACCAAGGAAGTGATGGATTAAAAAATTATCTGGAAGACTATGAGAACAAACACGCTTAAAGAGCAGTGAGTTAGAAGTTGGATGTTGAAGGGATCCTTCGTGGTGCACGCCATTCACAAAGCTCAGCAAAGGAAGGAAACCGAACAACATGCATCTTCAAGTGGATGTCAGTTAGTGCCAGCTCTCTTCAGTCTGTCCGTACAAATGCAGTGGCTCCTTTCTACCTAGGAGGATGGTTTTGAGGGTAAAGTGAGAGATAAAGGACACGGAGTCTGGCATAAAGAGATATTAACTATTTACCAAACGTTACTAAGCAGATTTTGCTTGTTGGTGTGTTTTTCCGCTTTGTATTGAGCTTAAGTTGTCACCCAGAGGTTTGCTTTCTTCTTTCGTTTTGAATTTTTGGCCCTACCCTTCTTTTGTTTCTTCATATTTTTTTCCTCAAAAACACAATTTCTCCTTCCTTCTGTCTCCTTCCGTCACTCTCTGCCTCTCTCTGTCATCTTGTTTTAATGTTTTTTTTTTCCCATCTTTCTCTTTAAATTTTATGAACAACTCCACATATTCCGGAAAAAGAAAAACAAGATCTTCTTCTCCTAAATAGAACGTGATGGATGTTTAATCCCATTCCAGCAGCAGTCATATTCTTTCTTAAAAGAAATAAGAGGAAGCCCATACATAAGTATAAGCATGCTTATGCGTGACTCAACACAAGTGTAAACCCCATGGTTATATAAAATGTTACCTTTGGAGACAACTGGGTAAAGAGTTCATGGAAGCTTTTCTTTTTTTTTTTCATTTTTTGAGCAAAAAAATATTTCCTGTGAATCTATAACCGTTTAAAAATAAAAAATTTCCAATTAACCAAGGAAACATTGTTCTGTTCTTTCTTGTCTTCTTCTTCGTACTTCTTTCTTACACTGAATATTTATTTTCTTTTAAAAAGTAACACATTTAGAATGCATCAATAACATTAATTTAAAAAAAAATAGGGGCTGGGGAGATAGCTTAGTAGAATAAGTGCTTGCTTGGCAAGCGCAAGGGCCTGAGTTTAATCTCCAGTTCCTCAAAAATAAAATAAAATAAAATAAAAAATAAAAATGACACACTCATTTAGATTGCATCTCTTAAGCATGAAACATATTTTTAATGAAAATGTCATAGAGCAAAGAAAATTGCCCTCAGAAGAACTTATTAAAAGAAGTTTAAAAGAACTAAGCTAAATTAAAATTAAGGGCTGGAGAGATAGCTCAGTGGCTTAAGTGCCTGCCTGGTAAAAAGTTACAAATGGCTAACAAATTTCATTGCATAAAATATTTTAAACAATATAACATAAGCTAAAACCCAAGTGACAAAATAAAAGCAACCATTTGCTATATATAATAAAGAAAGCCTTAAAGACTATGCCTACCTATCAATAGGAAGATATTTTTTTAAAAAAGAAAGTAAAAATAAGAAAAAAATACAGGCAATTCAAAGAAGAAATACTAAGAGTCAATACCAACTCATTCCATCATCTATGTGGTAAAAAATGATGCAAATTAAGTTAACAGTGTATCACTTTCACTCAACCACTGACAGCCCTGGAAAGGTTAATAGAAAATATATACTTTGTTTTCAATGTAGAAAAGGTCTCATTCATTACCAAAATAAAATGTATGTTGGAGAGTATGTTGCAAAATTCAAAGTCAATTGATTGCATTTTGAGACATACTTTATGAGAATACTCACGTATGACTCAAAACAAGTAAAAACCCATGTGCTGTCCACTTCGCAAGACTTTCTCAGGTGGCCAGCAACTGGGGCCAGAACATCTGGAAATCTCACTCTCAGCACTAGCTACACAGGAAGATCTAAAAGACACCGTCTAACTTTTCTTTCCTCAGAAATAGACCCATTCTCTACAATAAACAGTCCTTAGACCTGACAACTGACAGCTCAAAGATGTGCTTCCTCCCCTGGGACTAAACCTTCGAAGCTCCCCTAGCAGCTGTCGAGATTTATGAGCTTGATACTGAGCAAGAATCCCCCCCACAACTGCCAAACTGCGTATGATGTAGCATGATACATTAACATCACATGACCACCACAATCACACATATCCTGACAATGTCTCAAAGCACATGTATGCCATACACGTATGTCCTCCATTCTGTGTGTTCCATTGTATTAATTCAGTTCATAGTTGGCAACTGATAAAATGGGACTGAAATCAAAAATTGAAAGTATTCATAATAAGCAAAATGGTGTGCTATTTCTTCGAGTAAAGCCACTGATCCTCATGTTAGGACCACTGCCTTTAACAGTAAGAAACACAGTGCCAGAGGGAGCATGAAGTAGTGTTTGGCTTCCCATCATTCTGCTTTGCTTACTTATGAGTGCCTCCTTCCTCTTTCCTGCCTGTGCAGATTGTCTTCCTCTTTGTTTCCCAAACCAGAGCTGGTTTAGCATCTTCACGATGCCAAGTACTTCAGAAGTCTTTCTCTTCCCTTCCACACAGACAAAGGTCACAAACTCTTACCTTTGTCGAATTATGCTGGGATTAGCTGTCACCAAATGACTTTTGGATCCGACATCTTTAGTGTATTCACTTGACAAGGGAGGGAGGTTGCATCTGGAGACACAAGAACAAGCATTTCAGAACCACTTTAATACTTTTAAATCAAGTCAGGTATACTGGTACAAATAGGGACTTTTATTCCAGCTGAATTCACAAATAACTATTTTACCACCTTTCCCTTTTAATAGATGTTAGATGACTAATTAACCATCAGCAGCTTTAAAGTGCTGTCAAAAAATTAGTCGTGCTCAAGAAGAAAGAAAATGTCAGGTACAGAAGTAAAGGATCTACCAAACAAAAGAGACAGTAACTAGAATGTATTTATTCAATTTCAAATGCTTGAGGTGGTAGGGCAGGGGATATTAGCCTTGCAATCTGTCTCAAATAAGGCTATATTTTTTCCAGTCAGTTTTCTTTGGTTTCTGTATTCTGATAGTTCCCTTCAACCCACATGTCTAACATGAGCCCCACCACATCAAGTTAAACCTCATTTTCTACCAAAGGAGCAAATCAAAGCATTCGGGAGCAGTTCTGGAAGCCCTCTTACGTGAGGACTGAGTTTCCCCGTTGATGAAAATAATGACTTTTCTTGTTTTACTGAATCATTGGAAAGATTAAAAGGAATGTACAAAAAGTCCCTTTCTTCATTCCTTAGGGTTCAGAAGGTAGTGTTCTGGGCGTAACCATGAACCTCAGGAAAAGTAGGAATTATACTTGCCTGTGTTTTCCCCAAATATAAATTATTTGATAGTACATTCAGGGCAACACGAGATTCACTTAAATCACATATGTTGGGCTATTCCCACCAAGGCAGAGCTTGGTTATTGCTGAGGATGGCATGGTAGCCAAAGAAGCACAGTGATGCTACATTGTCCCAGATCTTCTAAGGAAAGAGGTACTGGTCATGCTTTCCTAGTAAGGTAAATAGTCCCACAACTTCTAGCACCAAAGCACCACTCTGGGACCCTAATTATTCTCTTTGATGACTGTCTCTTTTATACATGTACAATGAGAAAAATATGACCATTTCAAATCCAGATTTTATGCCTTTCTGCCTGTAGGACATGAGGCCAGTGAACCCTTTTGCCTGGCCTGTTTCCCCATTACATGCCATGAAGGTAATGAGTTTTCCTGTTTTATGGAGTTATTGGAAGGACTAAAAGAAAGGTATAAAAAGTCTCTTTCTTAATGCCTCAAATATTGAAAAAGCTCAAAAATGTCACATCAATCATATTACAGAAACATAGTTAAATATATATTTGTTATTGTGAAAACCTCAAATAAGACTATAGTTCTTTCACTGAATTTTCTTTGGTTTCTGCATCCTAATTGTTCCCTTCAACCCACATGTCTAACCTGACCCCTGACACATCAAGTTAAATCTAACTTTCTGCCACTGGGCCAAATCAAAGCATATTTCTAGATAAAAATATCCTACAAGTATGGAGATCTGTGCCAGCTGTTATGAGGTGTGATTGAAAACCACAGTGAAGAATTGATTACAGATTCATACATATTCAATTAATGTCCTGAATATTATTTAATTATAATTTTTATTTTATGATTCATCGTGTGTCTTTGGCTTACAATCTACTTATAAAACATGGAATGATATTTTCTCCTAGTTTTAAAAACTTTACAAAGGAAAAAAAAATATATGTATGCACAAGAGAGTTAGGATAGATATATAGCTACTTTGTCTTAGTTCACTGAGAACCAAAGTTTGTACTAATATTGTTTAGACAAGATATCCGGTCTGCATCTTGTCCTCTGAATAACTACTATGAAGACAATATTTGTGATATTAATGATTGTAACCATCCTACTAGCTTGTTTTGAAGTTTTTATTCATTAAAACGAATAAGGAAAACCACAGTGAATTTTTTTTTAATTACAGTAAAAAAGCATTACACCTTCTTTGAGTACACTTGTCCCATCATTCTTGCTGCTTTCAGAAGCAGTTCTGGAAGTCCTCTTCCACGAGTGTCTCTACTTGCACTATTGTTGCAGCCTCAACGTCCTGAATTAATTTAAACCATTTACCATTCATGATCGCATTTACTTCAGAAAACATTTTGAAGTCCCGTGGTGTCAGACCCAGGGAATAAGGTGGATGAAGTCACACTGCAGTCATTGTATGAAAGACGTGAACAAGAGAGGTATCTGAAACTTAGAGGTAGCACAAATAATAGGATACGCATGTTCCAAGTGAGGGGAAGTATTCTGAGGGGAGTTGACAGTAGCGTGTCTTCTATAGTAATATTTTTCAAATTCAGATATTCAACATGTATTGTATAAATATGCCTCAGGAGATGGGATTGAGCATGTCACCTTCAGCTGATCAATGTGAGTTCTCTTTTTGCTCTTACCCTGGGACTCCTACCACATCTGGACAGAGTCTCGCTTTCATGTCTGGTGAGTAAGGAAGGGTTCCTTCTTCTGCCAACTACCCACAGGTCAATTTTTCAGTCAGTTGATGATGTCACTGAGAGAAAATATTGAGGGGAGCCTTGTGGACAGCTGGGGAGAGCTGGTCATAGGACCTCTATGGCACTCTCAGGCCACTGGCGACACCACATACATCCTGTGCGGTTTCCTGAGCATCCTCACGCGGAAGTGAACTTGTGACTCCACACTGGCTCACCAGGCGCAGTGCTGTGACTTAAGAGGACTTTGTGTCATAGTTAAAACAGACTGCAATTCAGAGGTGTCTCTTCAAGAAGCTTTGTTTTGGTCGGCCTTTGGTAACATCTGAGAACCAGCCATGCTTTACTAAGAATTCTGAACCTTGCTAGGAAGTGCTACTCGCCTGTCTTGTCTATGTGCTACAGTCTGTGTGTCTGGATCCCTCCAGACTTCCTACCACAGAGCATAAACTCAAGAAAAACATTGCAGGTGTTGGTTGGACCTCATAATGAAAGAAAATGCTCACAACAGTAAAGTATATCAATGGATTTCTAGAAAATAATAGCAAAATATTTTGGTGCCAATATCTGCCTTAACCTCTTTGAAATGAATTTTCTTTTCAAGTGCAAATATCTAAGACAATTTCCTCTATCTCTTTTCTTAGGAAAAGCACACTATAATTTTGGCTCCTTGGCTCCTAAATTGATAATTACATAGATTTATATAAAAGGCACATTTAATACAGTCAAATTGTTTCTAATGAGACATAATTTTGTAAAAGTGTTTCAAACTTTGCATTATTGCTTGTTGGCGCAATTAACAGATATTAATGGCTAAAGTGTCTTAGTAGCAGTGCTCATGATCCTCAAAGAAATCTGATCCAAAGGCTGGCAAGAAATAAATATGCTTTAATTAGGAAGTAGAATGGGCGACAAATGAGCTTCGTGCAGAGAGAACTTTAAAGGGAAAAAATCACAGAATTACTTTAAAATTTTTGTTCTCATACATTTATGAATGCTAAATGTGCATCTGAACATCACTTAAAAGGCTCCAATACCATGTCATCTGCACTGTGACCCAACCCCTCCAGTTTTTCTCATGGATACCGTCGCGGTTATTTCTGTCTCACAGGTCTACCAGATCAGTTGAACTCAACAGTAATTTTTAGTTAAAAACTTCATTATTTTGATTATAGAGCAAAAGAAGTTCTTGGAAAGAGGCACATTGACTTTCATCATTTTAGATATGCTTGAAAATTCTTAAGCAAAGAAAATTGTGGCATTGTTATATTCTAGTCCTAAAAGTGTCAAGTGTAATCTGGCATATTGGGGAGCTGAGCCTGCGCACCCGCTGCTGGTAAGCCCCTGCGCCCCTCTGCCCCGCCTCTGCGTTCCCGCGACTAACTTCCT